>JAVKLA010000081.1:2640758-2698861 GCA_034782735.1 Sagittarius serpentarius
GCTTCTAGCAACTTTTAAAGAAGCCACCCCTGTGGCCCCCCCACTACCAAAACCTTGCCACGTAAACCCATTACACTGGGAAAACTCAGAATTATCTTTCAATATGTAGAGAGATAAAGATATTTATCTGTCAGATGGTCAGTCTTCCTCCTTCCCCAGAATTTAGGATTTAAGATGTCTGACCTTCTCACAGGTGTAGGAATTGGCAGGGGAGTTTTCAAGCCACTGAGTCCTCTCCATCACAGACACCACAGTACACAACCTGAGCCGGCTTTCTCTTAGGAAAAAACTGAGACTTTTGCTCTTGCAGCCTTGAACAAGAGACTGAAAATATCACTGAAGACAAGTTTTGTGTTTGTGTTTTTTTTTTCCCAAGGCCCATTTCTACTTATTTGTTCTTGTGCCAGCATTTTCATGCAGTTTAAATAGGGAACTTTTTTCTTTCCCCCCCATGTTTATTCCACTGATGTATTTATAGACAGCAGTTATATCCTCTCCTGAAGTTTATTTTGTTAGACTACGCAAGCCACATTTCTTTCATCTTCTCCTGTATAACACATCCCTCATTCCCCCATCTGTCTTACTAGCTTCTCTGCTGTAGTGGGGCAACAGGGCTTTTAAAAAGAAGTTTTGATCTTACATGATGCATTTTCCAAAACAGCTTTAGAAACCCTTACTGAGGTCCAAGGGTAGAAAACTTTCCCTTAGAAGTCTCTAACCATTATCCAAAGGTCTGGCTCTCCAACCTTACAAAAGTACTCAGCAGCTATAGTCTCATCCTTCAGCACCTGAACAAGATGACTAAGGCTTATCTGGAGATAGCAGTCAGGCTTATTTAAAAATCCAGCTCATCAGGAAAGTTTGAGAGGATGAGACAGGTCTGAGGTCCAGACAGGAATTAAATCTGCAAGTCACAGCTGGTAAGGACAATCAAGATTACACAAGATCCAGTAGCCACTCACAAAGTCCATAGCAAGGAGATGAATCAAGATCAAGCTGGGAAGCAAGGCTAGAAGTCCCTAGGCAGATAAAACTGCTCCTAATCTAAAGCCCCATGCTCCTCTAGGGTTACCTGAACAAAAAATGTACTCCCTGGGCTCGGCTTAAATAGAGCTCCTGGGTCCGTGGGTGGAGGCCCCAGGTGAAGCTGCTCAGGATCAGTAAGATTTATTAGTGGCTTCAGGTTGCTGGTAGGGTGCTTAGGTTAGTGCCTGGGTGCTGCAGGTAAAGCTTTGTCCCTACAGCAGTCCTGGTTTTAGGCAAATCAATTTTGTTTGGTTGGTTTTGGTTTGTTGTTCCCCCCCTGAAGTTTTGCTTTAGAGTCTGTCTTAAATGTAATGTTTGTACTGTTACCCTATTTATTAAAAGCTTGTGGGTCGGGTTCAAGAAAACAGCTTACAAGTTTAGAGGAGTTCTGTGTGCTTTACTACTTTTTTTTTTTTTTTCCTGAGATTTGAATCTTTCCTTACCCTGTTTTCAAAGTTTTTCCTCAGTCTTCTGTCATAACAGTTAGAAAGTTAGGCCTTTGAAAAGAAAAACGCTACTGAAATTTTCCCATGGGGTTCTGGGAACTTGTGGTGAAGCAGCAGTAGAACAACATTCGCAACACCGATGACGTTGTGTTGCTATCAACGCTTCTGGCGCAGGAGACTGCGGTGTCCTGTTTGAGTACCTGACCCCGCAGCGAGAGCAGACGCCGGCAGCGGCGTGGGGCTGTATTGATTTAGATGTCACTTTGGATCGCGTATAGAGTATTTTTGCAAGAGCAGTTCTTTGCAGTTGGATGTGCTCTTCAAGAGGGTGGTTGTCTCTGTGGAAGAGAAAGGTTTACTTTAGTGATTGATTAGTCTAAAGGAGGGGATGTTCTGAAACTAAACTGAGTTCGAAAGGTAAGTGCATTCCACCCACACTATGGACAGATACCTGAACGCCTTTGGAAACGAGTGTCTTTGGAGAACAGCAGGTATCAAACGGAGTAAATGTATAGTAACTGCCAAGATCTGTCAGTGAGTTCAATGCTGCCTTATCTCGAAAGCTGACAGAAAGAAAACGGTATCATCTGAGACAGCCATTAAGATTGAAGCCGCAGCCTCTGCCCTGGCGCAGATGGCTACAAATGAAAAACTCCTGCTGCCAGCCAGACAGGAAAAACATGAAAATTTGCTGCACAGAGGAAAAGCGCAGAGCTGTCGAGAGCAGGGAATTTTGGCAGATCCTCCACTGTGCTTCAGACAAATGACACCGGAGGAGGGACGCAGATACTGCGGGCTACGAAGAAATAACGTGTCAATCTGCTTCCCCAAAATCTTTTAGCGAACAGAACATAACCCAGTTATTTTGAGCCAATCTCTTTTTTTATTTTTCCTTTTTTTTTTTCTTTTTTTCTTGCAGGAAGTAATCCTGCTTGTTAAAGCTCAAGTGATGTTACTCAGGTGTGCCCAAATGTTACGTATTCCAGGTGTGCCCAGGCACCTGGCCGACTTGACCCAAAACAGAGGGTTTTCTTCAAAGCAGCGGATTTACACAGTAAGGTGAGAGCATTCTTTCAAACACAGTTATGACAGTACTTAGCATTTCTCTGTTATTACAGCATTGTTCAACTGTTGCTTTGAACGCTTGTAACCTCAGCCTGCACACAGTGGAAAAATTCAGGATTTGCTTGCCTGAGCATGAGGCTGCAGTTCACAATAAAATATTTGCTGCGGTTCCAGCTGAGAGTGCTTGTGTGTCCTGCGTCACGTTAGGTTTGCTCTGCCTTAATCTTGCAGGGACCCTTCTGGAGCTTTTGGAGTTTTGCTGTCAGAGTAGAACTGGTATTTTCACAGTGCTTTAAAATCTGTTTGCTTGGGAAGACTGTCTTTAAAGGTAATACACTACGGTGGGAGCTCAGGTAGGATATGCGCTGTGAGTTTTATCAAAGGATCCCAGAATTTGACCCCTGATTTTCAAAATGTTCTGAAATTTGCTGCTTAGTGAATTTGCCTGAATAAGAGAGGACCACAGTAATAGCAAGGGCATTTCTTAAAGCAAATTTGGTGTCTTTTTGATCAAGAGGTTTGCCAGCTGCAGGCCCCTCCAATCAGTAGCCAATTTTTACATGGCAATGTCTTTTTTGCCACCATGGTGAGATTGTCTTGAGAGTTATTTTTTTAATTGCTGGGGTATTTAGGAAGGCAAAGGACATGAATACTTCTAAGATGACGAGGTCATTTTACGCTTCTCGGATCAGTCTGATAAGGCTGAATTCATGTCCCTGGTGAGTTCTCTTTCATCCAAGAATGCCCTGATAAGTTGAATGAGCCACTTCACATCCTTGCAGTCCTCCTCAAATGCAAAAGGTTGTCATGAGATGTCTCCTTCTGTGTTAATCTTTGTAATGAATTCCAGAGCCTGGCTCCCCTTCTCTGCCCTCTCCTCACTAATTCCCTGCAGAACTTCTAGGAAACCGGCTGGCGATGCCCACTTTCATTTTTTCCTTCCCAAGTTTGGCCCGTACTTAGTTTTATTTTGACCCATTCACTTTCTCTTATAGTGGTTGCAGAAACTGTAGAAAAAATATTTTACAAAATACAGTTTCATTTTCATATAGAGCAACTGCAACACAGCAAAAACACATTAAAGGTGTAATTGAGACTAAAAGACAATTTGGTATTTCTAGAACATCTGCTGGGGGTTTATCTCCTTTCATAGTCTTTCACCAGGTTTTCTTAAACAGCTGACATGTTGGTTGATAACATAAATACAAAATAAAAATGAATGAAAGAGCCCTCTACCGTGCAGAACGCAGGCTTCTTTCAGGATTAAATACTCAATAGTGAATCACGCAATTGTTGAAAAGCTATTGGCAAGCATTTGAGTCGAAGGCAGAAAAAAGACTTAACGTGTGGAGTATTTTTCCTTCCCTTACTTTAAAGAAACATTTTCAGAATGCAAGGACCTTTAACGAAGAGAACAACTTACATAGCTGTAAACTCATTGGATTCTTATTTTTCATTGCTGTACTTCTTGGATGCTTTTTGGTAGATTATTTCCTGCCCCGTGCCAGATGCTGTTTTCATTCACAATGAAGTAATAGTCCTTTGAGTGATATCACAGTATTATACCACGGCCCTTATTGTGACTTCTCAAATTTAACGTACTGAAATACAGTCTTTGTTGGTTGTTTGGGGACTTTTAGATCTCGGGTTTGATTGAAGTCAGTCTGTGACAAAAAAGAGAGAACAGAGCTTGGAGGACTCGAACAGTATGCAATTTGCAGAAAAACATGGGAACAAATGAAGGGCAAAAAGGAAAAGTTTGAATATTTGATATATTCTCTCTCTTCTTGTATAGACAGAGGAAAAACTTGAAAGAAGACTTGTCTAATTCATTGGTTTTCAGGTTTTGAGATGGTGTAGGTATTTAATTGGGGACCCTGCCAAGGGATCTACCCGTGTGCCCGTGCCGGGCTACTGCAGTCGATGCTGGATCAGCGGGTAGTGTTGGCCGGGGCGGGACCTGGATTGGGGTTTGCTCCTGTTTCATGCCACTGTGTGCGCTCTGGCTCTGCGCCCATGCGCTAAAACAAGTGTGTCCAAATACAAATAATTTCTAGTTCTTCAACTAGATCACAGGGTTAGGCCCTTCTGAACATAGGCTAGAAACTTTGCGGTTCCCTTTTAGACATGCGATCTGTGGGTTTTGTATCATGATGACACAGTTCCAACCTTTGCCGGTACAAGGTTGATTAAAACTGGTGCATGTGTTTGTGCCAGTGTCCATGTGCATAGAAAGGAATTCTTTTGAAGGGTTATGTAAAGGTATATTTTCCAGAAGACAGAACAAATACAAGGAATCCAGTTGAGTTACTTAAGGCCTGATCATGCAAGGAGTGGAGCACTCTGAATTCTGAAGGCAGGTTAGAGCACTTTGAGTCCCCCATGTAGGGTTGTGTCTGTGTGTGCATATGTATATGTATGTGTCTAAGCATAAATTGATCTAAGGACATCATTAGACATGCTTGGTTTTTTTTTCCCCCTTAGAAGTAAACTGGTAATTATGAAAAAGTGAGATGGCAGACATTCCTTTTGAAAGTAGTAAGCACAGATTGGTTTAAAATCTTTGCTAAGTAGACACTTTTTTTGGATAGCTTTTTAGCCATTCCAGTCAACAAAGGAGCTGGCAAACAGGTCTGTCATCTAGCTATATTTTCAGCTGGAAAAGGTCTCATTAGACTTTTTTAACAGAAAAGAGGGGAAAAACTTATAATACTTGATGGAATATTGGTATATTTAAATGTGCTGATATACGAGATTTTAAAAAACAGAAAACGTGGTCAAATTTTGCCCTCGTTGTAGTCCACTGAGACTGCAGCAGGTAATATGTTGATGAAAAATTTAGCCAAAAGCAGTTTTGAGGGAAGCTATTAAAATGCAGATAAATGAAGATGTCTGGCTCACCAGAAGAATCTGTATTCATGTGGCGGATGTTTCATTACTCATACTGCAATGCTTTCTGAAGTGTATTTTTGTATCATCATTTCCCATTTTAAATTCAGCTCTTAAATCCCAAAAGGGAATTAACTACCAGCCATTTGCATTTTAAAGGGAAAACTCAAACCTCAGTAGAGTGCTCTACTTAAGACTCCTTTTATGTAACTTAGCCAATGAGCTACATCTTGGTAGAGACCTTAGGGAGTCAACCAAATGACTGAGACAAGGCAGGGAAACCTAGACTTGTAATTTGCTTCATAAAATGCAGAATACACTGGTATTGATGTGAAGCCCTCCGGTGAACTGGTGTTTTCGTTATTGGGGGGCAAAATGCCTTTATTGTTTGGGGGGGGGCGGGGGGAAAGGACCTTCAACCTTTGGCAAACCGGGACAGCTAGAGGACAAGCTACTTTCTCTTCCCGTGCGTGAGGGAAAATCATAGGAAAAAAAGTTGTAAAATAAAAAGAGCAACTTTGAATTCACCTTTTGCAAGACATGGTAAATGACAATCAGAAAGTTTCAGGAAGAGCAATGTGGGTTTTGTTAAAGCAAAGATCTCTGGGGCGCTGACTCATCTTCTGAGAAAATGTGATTCGGGAGAGGAATCGAGGGGGCTGTTCTGCCCCTCAGGCCATGGGTTTGCGGGTGGAAGTCGTAGGCGGTCCACTCCTTCCCTTGGAGACACTGGGATTCATCTTCTACTCAGATGTCCCAGTTCCTTTCAGCTGTGTCTTGCTGTGTGCCTTTATTGAACTGGAACAGACTTCAAATACATGTATTTCTTTATTTCTTATTGCCAAGAGAACCTATATTCTAACTTCTTGCTGCCTTAGGAGCTTGAAAGCTGCAGAAGTGCTGCTACTTCTCATTTTATTGCGGCCCTCCAAAGAACTGTATGTTTGAAAGGTTATAAAAAAACCCAGTACAGAATATGAAGCCACTTTCTTAAATGTGTTTATAAATAAATAGGACTAGAGAACACTGTCTGTATTTGGGGCATTTTAAAAAAAAAAAAAAGTTGCAGAGCGAGGTCTGCAAATATGAATCTTGTGCCTGGGAATTCCAAAATCCCGCTGAATTTTTTTTTTTTTATCCCCCTAACTCTCAGTTGAAAACTAGGCTGCCTATCAGCACAAGACCCTTCAGCTCCTTCCCAAAGCGTGGTCTGGTGACACCGGAGGGCAAAGCTGCAGGTCCCTGCCATACCTGGTGCACAACTCCCTTGTCTCCAGGGTGTGCATTTCAAGAAACTAAAATAAATATTCCTGTGTTGACATAAGAAGAATGACTGGGTGGTTGGGAGCTGTGAGGCTTCTCCATGATGATTGTAACAGAAAATGTGCCTTAATGTTTGTTTAAATAGAATGGTGCAAACTGCAGCCGTCTAGGCTGATACACCAAATTAAAGTGAGTAAGGAGGGAATTTTTGGTGGAGTTATTTTGCTTTTAAGACCTCCAGAAAAATAAGCACTGTAAAAGTATCAGGCAGCTGATGGAAAACAACAGTTCCCAGTAATAAAGCTCTGCGGTATCAGACATGACATGTCTCCTAGACATTTTAAAATTCCTTATTGTCTGTTGCTGTGTCACAAGTTACTTCCTAACACACCCTGTTGCTTGCAAACTGAGTAACTGCACAAACAAGTGATTGCAGGGGGCAGGGGGAATAAAAGGCGACTTCAGTGTGCCATAAAACAGCTTGTTAGCACAGGTTATTCCACGATGCCTGACGTAACAGGCGCTGAATCAGACCTGATTGCAGAGGGAGGGGTAGATTTTTTGTTGTTGAATTGCATTCTACCTTCGAAGCTGCTGCAATTGCTTCTCCGTGTATTCAGCAGGACAAGTCCTGAGGTTTTTATATTCGACGTTGTTCATGGCCGTGCTCTTTGTTAAGATGATCTGGCTTTTAATCCACCAATGAATACTGAGTGAAGAATTCAATCATGAATCAGATCTCTTCTTTTGCTTGCCAGTAACACAAGCCATTTTTATTTTCAATTTTAGGTTTCTCTTACAGTACAGGACAGAAATAAATTATGAGTGGAAAGAAGTTAAAATTGTTTCTCTCGAGCAACTCTCCTGCATCAATGCTTAATCCTTCCATTATGTGTGATATCATTACTCATTCTACTGTAATATTTGACACACACGTTTGTGGGACAAATTCTGATCTAATATAAAAGCTGCAATAATACTGACTTACGTGGAACTGCAGCTAATTATAACATACTTGAATTTTCATCTTTCATGAAAGGCCTCTATAAAATGAACAACCTTTCACACTGTTGAAATGAGACTGAGACAGGCAGGCAGATGAGGGGACAGGAAAGAAACGTTGTCCAAGGACAACAGGAGAAATCTCGGCATCATAACAAGCCAGTATCTGTGGAAAATATGCTCAGTTGTTGGTGGATTCTTCTGAATTGCAGGGGGGGTTTTCCCCTCTTTAAGCCCTCATAGGCCTTCTCTACCACAAACTGCACTGCTCAGCTCATTTAAGTTGGAATGGTTTGGTTGCCTTGATATATGAACGACTGATCCGGCCGTCTTCAGAGACTGAATGACACTTCTGTCTTCACAGGTGGACTAGAAGAGATAAAGATGACAGGATGCCTTCAGCCCGTTGTAGGAAGATAGAACAATGAAAGAAGGTGAGAATTTACTAAATACTTTCTGCAATTCCTCCCTCCACCAGGTGTCTTGACTATGCCTTTATTTGTAGACCTCTAGACGCCCTGCCTTCTGAGTTCCATGTGTCCGGTTAAGTGTTTGCTACAGCTCTTTGAAGAAGCATCAGGCATTATTCTGCCTTGAGATCCTGCCAGTGCCCAAAGCCTCATATCCATCTGGAGAGAGAAAATGAGCAGCATAAATACCCAGTTTTTACATTCCGAAAACTGATGGTAGCTAAGAAGGTGGTGAGGCTCTTTTCTATTTTTGCATTTGGGATCCTAAATCTGAGTGTGGGCTCATTACTCTACTGAATTATTTATTAGAGGTAATTTCCTTTCCTGGACAGTGAATCCTACAGATGTGCAAGTCTAATCCAAAAAGGATTGCTTGTTATCTTTCAGACACTGCATTTGTCTTGGGTAGTCTTCCTCTTCAGACAAACAAATTGTCCAGTTAAATTCATCGTGATCATTGGTTTTGCCCTCTATCTAGAAAATGAGAGATCATAGACTTAGCACGTTTTCCAGGTGCGAAGATTGATAAGCAGGGTACTGAAGGAGCAGTGGCTGCCTTTAGCAGCCACGCTCCTGTTGTGCTAGCCTTAGGCGTCCTCGATGGATGTATTTTTCCTTTTCCAGTGCACTGCCACCTTTTCTGTGCTGATGTGCTTCAGCGAAACAGTAATATTTCTAAACGGACAAGAAAGGGTTATTTTGAAGTTTGCAGTTAAGGGAGAGTGAGTATTAACGTTAACGATTGCTTCCTTAAGAGTCTGTTACATGCTGTAGGCAAGGATCTGGCAGGTTGAGATTAACATAGCACAAACTGCTGTTTAAACCTCCCCCCCTCAGAAAAATCTCCGAATACCTGCATGAAAGCCAGATTAATGGCACTATTTCAGGTGCAGAATAGAGCAGTAGCAAAATTGCCATCAAGAGTTAAGGACTCATTGATAGACTAAAGGGTAGGCTTTTCCTCCCTTCCCTGCCAAGCCCTTTTAAAGATGTCTTTGAGCAGAAACAGAAAGGCTTGTTGTCCACCACTATTTACTGTGTCACTTCCTTTTCACAGATTCCTGTGCTGTTTTTCCGCATGCCTGCAATCACTCCTTTTATCCCTGTTTTTAAGGTACGAGTCCACTTGCAATGCATCTGTTCTTACTCATTCTCCCTCCTTTCATTTTTCTAAACTTCATTGGATTCCCATAGAAATTGCCTTTTTTTTTTTTTTTTAAACTCCTGTCTGCCTTGCGTGATCTTTCAGGGCCTAGAGGGTCTCTGCATCTTTTCTATTACGCTCTTTCTATGGAATGTTTTCATCCTCTGTGTATACCTTATATCTCAAGCCCAGTTTCTTCAGCAGTTTCCTTCATCTCATGGCTGCTGGGATTTCTACGCCTTGTTTGCAACATGTTGTCCTTTTTTGTTACAGATGGAAGGCTGAGTTGCAAAGCTGCAGGAACGCTAGACTTCCACAAAGAAATTTTGCAGCCAAATATAGATGTCCAATTCCAGAGCAGGTTGGCAACTTTCCCATGTTATTTATGGGTTTTGGGGAAGTATTATTTCCCAAAGGCACCTATATAGCTGCATGTTGGGTCAAGTTTTAGTTGACCAATAAAAGTTTTGCCTTGCTTGAAGGCCCCCATAGAGCCTTGTTAACAGATAGAGGTCTTGTCCGAAGCGCAGTAGGGCTCATGATGAGTTGTGGCAGTTAACTGTATATCATTCGTGCAAGTTGGGTGGTATATTTTTTCGAGAAGCACTGTGTAGTATTTCTTAATATTGCTGAATTGTGCCGGAATAAAGAGTTGTCTTTACTCAAGCCCACCACACGCTGTAGTCATTTTCTGTATTCAGTTTGCGTTCTACCTCCTAAAACCAAGGCTGACTCAGCTCTACCGCTGCAACCTCTAGCTTGCACGGATCTGTCACGTAGAGCTAGTACAAATGATACGATCCGCCATTCAAATCTGCAGTTGAGTTTTTTAATTAAGAGAGAGCTGCAAAACAAAACGTTACCATTCACAGGCTAGATCAATTTTATGCTTTAATTTGTGGAGTTTAAGAGAATATTCAAAGACTTTCTCGCTTCTGTGAACTCATTCTCCGGGAACTGGCAGGATTTCAGCACATCAGTTTGCTAAAGCTGCCGTTCCCACTGACTTTAATGGTACCAGACACGTTCCTCACTGACTTCCGTTTGCCCTTTTTATCAAGAGTTTAACATTGCCCTTTCAGGGCACATTTTTTGCAATCATAAATATGTTCTTTCTGTTCACGCAGTTGTCTTGCAAGTGATAAGGGGCAGAGGTGTTCACTTGAAACATTTCTTACAGAATAAGCAGTAGCAGCCAAAGGTGAGGAGGATGAGATTCTCAGAGCTTTGTTAGCACAGATGTACTGGGAAAAGGGCACTAAAAGCCCGGGAACCAAGCATGTAAAATGGGATTCTTGGAAGGAAATGAAAGTTGCCGCCTACGTAACAGGGTTAACAACGGGAAAGGTGTTTTAGGGAATGCCGCAGCCTTGCAGCATTCATTCAAAGCGGTACTGTTGTCACAGGCAACAGGTAACTACCAGTTCTCATCTGGAATATATCTCTACGGGAAATTAACCGTGACCATTGCGAGTGTCAGCATACCTCCAGTAGCATAACCTGCCGTTCCTGTGTTTGCTAGTACTCATCTGAAAGCAACCACCTCCAAAGCCTTTCCCTGCTGAAAGTGTTTGGTTTGTTTCAACTGCTAGAATCACATTTGCATTGTGCTGGAGACTCGGCCTCAGTCTCCCTTCCTCCCTGCCACCCAGCAGCCACTTGAATTCAGTTGCATTCAGAGCTCCTGATGACCACCAAGGAAAGAACAAGATCTGGTGGCTTAGAACTCTTTTTTTTCTGGGGACTTTTTTTTCCGTACAGGACTGATCTCTGTATGAAGGGGAATCTGTTATTCTTCAAAGTTTGATTTGTTGCTTATTCTTTAGGTAGTGAACTGAGCACTGATGGTCTTGCTTTTGAAGCAGAATATGCCGTGCGGCAGCCTCGCAGCAGGACTTCAGCTCTTACACACTGGTGCGTCTGCAGTGTAGTAGTAGGAGGCGGCTATGTTACTGGGGGTGAGAACAAGCATGTACCTCGTGCTTATCTGCGAGATTTCTCCAAAAGTTACCAGACTGAAATTGCTTTTTGGAAAAATGAGGGCAACTCTGTTGTAATCGGGGCTGCGTCAGTAAAAATACTCCCAAGTGAATCAAGTATCTATTTGGTATATAGTGCCTGCGTGGGGGGCTGCTGCTTTCTTTTGTGTTAACAGCCAATATCCTACCATGAACTATTATATCCGAATAGGTTGAGACAGAGGACTAGGTGTATTCTGGTTGTACTGTTGCTCTGACCTCTGACCACGGGCACCACGTGACCGTGGAAATTCGGACTCTCATGAGGGCCCTCCTGCTTTGCATGCCTCTGTACTTAAGACATTTGTGACTTGATTGCAAGAGGTGCTCAGTAACCTGCAGCCAATTACTTCAGTTTCTGCTGTGCCCCAAAAATCAAGTCTTCACATACCACAGATTAACAAGCCTCCTCCCCTTTTTTTTTTCACCAGCCATTACACCATCCTCAAAATGCGTTAGTTCACGGAAGGGTTGTGAACAATAATTAATACTCACCAAGCACTATGTAAATATTTAAGTCTTGAAAGGACATTAATTTATATAGCACTTCAAGTGCTATATAAATTGAACCCCAAGTGAAAGCCCCTATCCAAAGATTTGTAAAGAGCTTGTATGTTTTGGCCTGGGGAGAAAGAAAAATACCTCCTTTTTTAAGAAAAGGGAAAAGCTTAACTCAGAGTGTCCTGTTATTTACTCATGTATTTGTATTGCGCAATAAAATACTTACATTAAAGTGTATCAGTTTTGAAAAAGAACTTGTTCGCTCCATTTTCCAGCTGAATTTGGCCAAGTTGAAAAGAAAATTATATATGCCAGAGGACTGCAGTAAAAGAGATTTAAGGGTTTTCAAATACTATAAAAAAGAAACTATAATAAGTGACTAGTGGTCCAGTCAGCTGTTTTAATTAAAACTAGGCTGCTTATTGATCTCTCGTGCAGATTTACCCCCATCTGCAACATTTCAGCAATATTCCCTTCAACCATTTCAGAAAATAGCGCTTGTGAGAGACACTGAAGAATATGGAAGTTGAGAATGGAGATGTTTTATAACCATGCGACATTTTGGACAAAGACTTTTTTTTTTTTTTTTTTCATTTCTTTTTGTAAGTAACGTGGTGAAACAATAGCGTTGATGCAAATTTGGTGCAATTGGTTCTAAAGCCAGAAACGTGTCCTTAAATAGTGACATCAGCTGTGGCAGAACTTTTGCACTGAAAGAAACCGGTGCCGCGCTCCAGTTGTTCAAAAGGAACCGGAGGCACGGCTGTTGCACACCGACTGGCAAAGGTGGTGGTGGTGATGATGATGATGTGTCGTCGGGGATATGTTGTTTAATTAAAATTTAGGGAGAGCTTTGCTGCGTTGGTAGGCGTTGGCGCACGCGTGCCGCCTTCCCTTCCAGGGAATGCCCGGTGAGAACCAGCCCTCGGTGTTGGTGGCAGGATGAAACAACCTCTGATTGTAAATTTGATAGCTGTATTTTAAGGAGCAGAAATAAAAAAGCACAACGGTGTTGAGTTTTATTTCAAAACCAAAAGGGCTCGGAGCTTGCCGGTAGCACCGTGGGTCAAGGGTTGGAAGAAATGGGGGATAGCTGTGGAGATGGTTTTCTTTTTAGATGAGGAAACCGCCTCATTTTCCTTTTGTTACCCCAGGAAACCCTCCTCATCTCAGGGGCGGGGAGAAGGAAAGAGGCCGGAGGGCTTTTAGTCCGTAGAGCCCACAGCCTTTGAGGCTCCTCGATGTAAAGAATTTTACGCGGGCGGTTAATTTCTACGGAAAAAAATAAAAGAGGCGCGAAAAAAAAAAAAAAATCGCCCTGGGGTGTTTCCCCTCCCCGCGTTTCCCCTCAGGGCCGCCCCGCGGCCTCAGCCCGCAGCTTTGGCCGCCATTTCCCGGCGGGGCGGGAGCTCGCCCCACCCCAGTGGGCGGGGCAGCGTGCCCCGCGCCTCAGCCTATTGGCTGATAGCGGGGAAGGAGGGCGTGCCTCCTTCGCCCAGACGTCCTTACTCACCCTGGGGGAGGGGCGGCCTGCCTCGGCGGCGCGGCGATTGGCCGCTAGCCGGGGGCTGCGGGACGTCACTCCTCTGCATCTCCGCTATAGGGCCGGGCGGCGGGGCAGGGCGGGGTTTCGCCAGGCGGCTCCCGATGCGCCGCCGAGGGGGGCGCTGAGGCCGCAGTAGCGCTTGGGCGGCGGCAGCGGCGGAGGGCGGCGAGAACGACGACGACGACGATGATGGGCTCCGCGCTGCGCTTTCCCCTTCTGCTCCTCCTGGGGCTCGCCGGCCCCGCGGCCACCCTCGCCGGTTACATCGAGGTGGGTTAGGGGCTGGGGGCGGCCGGGCTTCGGCCGTTAGGGGCGTGCGGGCGCCCGTTGGGGGGGCTTGGCGCCGCTGCCCTTCTCCTCAGGCGGCTGAGGCAACGGGTGCGGCCCCGCTGCGAGCGGGATCCCCCGGGGAGGGTACGCGGTGCCGGGCATTGTCTTGGCGGTGGGTAAAGGTAGAGGAGAGACCGTAGGGAAACCGGGCTCCGGCGCAGCCCCAGGTGGGACTTTCTCCCCATCTTACCGGGGTGTTTTCCCCCCGCTCGGGGCGGCGAGTTGGGGGGGAGGTGGGGCGGGCGGGGGGCTGCGTTATCGCCTGGGGTCACCCTGCAGCTGGGCTGCGGTTGGGAAGGCGGAAGATAAGCGGGGCGTTCCAGGTGTCTGTGCTGGCATGGAAGGACCTGGAGGTTGAAAAGCTGCTGTAAGATCTTCTAGGGGCAGGCGGTGACGGGTTCGCGTTTTCCCCTTGTTTTCAGGAAAGCACTCCAGCCAGATACCGCAGGCCTCTTACCTGGCCCAAGATCGCATGGTTTAGCGGCTTGGTTTCACTGGGATGCTTGGGGTGGATTGGTTTGGTTGGGTTGGTGGGGCGTTGTTTGGGGTTTTTTTTGTGTTTTTTTTTGGTTTTTTTTTTGAGAAGTGACCTCTGCATTCTTGGCACGGTCGCAAGAGCTGTGAGCTTCAGATTGGTCTAGAAGCTTAAAAGAGTATTAGAGGGCAATTTCGTAAAGAAAAACCTCGGTTAAACGATCCGTTTGGTTGCTATCCGCTCGATAGATGCCGAATAAGTCTTCGGGTTTGAACTGTTTCCTTATCTTTCAGAGGGGATGCTCTAGCCGAGTGTAAAGGGTGTGCACTTCATATAGAAATGGCTTAGATGCTGCAATTCATATATATATATTTACACATATGCACGCATCTATATATACATATGTTTATATATGAATATATATTACATTTGTATCTCTGTATATGGAAGTAATTGGAGGGGGGGAAATTCTAACTTTATCCCTAAAACCAGAAACTTTGTGCTGTAACCTAGCTATCTAAACAAGATGGATAGGGAAAAATGTTGTCGGTTTAAAAACTTCATACTGTGACCTATCTATTTGAGTGAAAAGACGAAACAAAGAGCAAAGTACATGCTGAGCTTCAGACATGGCGCATAAATAGAGTTTAATAATCTACGCCTGAATGTTGTTTGGAAATGCAAAACAGCTACATCCCTCTTGTGTAGGTTCTGGGTTGTTTAGGGATGGATAAAGAACAGGCTTGTGGCTACTCGTGAATGGCTTGATTTGACAGTTTAGAGGAAAACTTAACAAGCTTGGTTAAGCAGAACATCTACCTCAGTGCGGTGCCAAAATCTGAAGCCCTAAGCTGGCAGTAATTACTAAATGGCAATAAGCATGGTTCTTTAATATTTTGAATGCGTGTCGGGTGAAATTAGTCTGGTCAGTGACTTTTGCTTGTTCATCTGCTATTGAGGAATAGTATTGCACCTACTTTGTACACGTCCTTCTGTTAAATTTCTATAAATCAATGGAATGTGGCAATAACTGTCTTTGGGAAAAACTTGTGCACAGGTTTTATTGCAGGAGAGAGAACTTAAGACTGGGTAGGGCTGCTCTGAGGGTTGCTTGGCATTGCCTTGGTGGTAGGGGACTGTCCTGGCTGCTCCGTGGTGGCTGTGTTAAATCTAATCTCTTGCACCTGTTTGGAAACTCCTCCAGCTGTAGGTCACTTCCTCTGTCATATCCGAGACAAATTTAGCTGCTATGCACATCCCTTCTGGAAGCTGCTGCTGCTGCTTATGGACGCATGCTACGAAATGCCAAGTCAGAAAACAAATCTAGCTGTAATTTTATTCGGAAGCCTTGTGTCCATCTGATGAAGCAGATCCCAGGATTGGCGAAGAGTTTGGCACAGAGGGGAGTGCAGCAGCGTCATACCTCAGCACCCCAGGAGGGGCTGGCAACCCCAGAGAATGGGAGTGTTGACCTCTTTGAAAAGGATTAAAATGAAACCGTTTCTGCCTCGTGCTTTTTCAGAGGATGGTGATGCCTGTAATAGGGTTGGTTTTACAGGCTGTGGGTTCACTCCCAACCTGCAGCAGTCTAGTCTTCAGTGACACGCATCGGTACTAGCGTGGGGTTATGTTAGTGCGCCGGGCTGTCCTCGGTGCCTCTTCGATCTGTTCAGCCATTCCTGCAGCAGAATTTGCATCCTCTGAAGGCATGACAGCCACCTTAGTCTGCTGACAGAAAATGTCAACTGTGACACTGGAGTTCTTACTTTTGCTGCATCCTCTCCCGTTGTCTCGTCTGTGGGGGACTGCAGCTCTCGAGTCTTTATTGCTGCCAGATTTTCGCAAGAATAGTATCTTGATGCAGAGCTTAAGAAGCGAAATGGTTACTGTTCTTGGTTTTTATACTGTGATCGTTACTGGATGCGATCCAGTAATGTGATGAAGAATATGCAAGAGGTTGATTTTTTTTTTTTTCCCCCAGTAATAAAGATGACGTTTGAAAGTGTACTGGAGTTAAGGAAAATGCATAGCAGTATCTGCAGTTATTGGGTTAGTTGGATTGGCACAGTCCCATTAGGTGGATTTTCCTTTGCTTGATTATCTTAGCTGCCAGTCCCTGTCCCTAGAACACCCGGTAATCTTCTTAGCGACTACAATTTGCTTTTCTTTCTTTCTTTCCTGCACAGAGGAAGGGGAGTGGCAGATTTTTCTTTTTTAAATTATTGGTATGTAAACCTTTGAATACGGTGTTCCCAAAGGCTTGTTGTGGTGACAGTCAGTCTCGCTTTCAGATCATCGTGTGTTGATGGCAGATAACCTTTGACAGTCTCTGTTCCAAATGAATTTGAATAGAAGAGCTTAGAGAAACCATTGATACCCAGCAATGAATGTTTTTTCTTTCCATAGTAGTATGTGTCCTAGGGTTGTGTCTGAATGCAGTGACTGCTGCGTTTTGCTTGTGAAGTCCCTGGGAACTTCAAATAGGACACTGATGCCAACCGGAAAAAGAAAATAAATCTGTTCTAATTTGGTCTGTATTCCAATGATAAACTACTTCTGCTGTGCCCTCGAGGCCTTTAAAGATGCAAAGTTTCTTTTTTATCACTTGACCTTTTTGTATAATCAAATCTGAGGTGATGTAGACTCGATATTGCTTTTTTTAATCATGTTTGGTTTTAGTGGTCTTATTCCAAAGCTATCTTGAATGCTTAGGTCTGTTACCTGTCTGTTTCAAATTACCAGGATCTGGGGTGAGAAAAAAAAACAACAGCGTGTCTAACAGCAGAATTGTGCTTTTGTATTGTATGCTTAAATTCTCACCGACAAAAATATCAGTCTTGTGCCATTTCTGCAGACCTTAGGGACTTCTAATTGCCTGCTGCATTGAACAAAGAACTCCACCTAGGGGAAATTTCCACTTCTGTGTTGAAGTCCTGAGCAGAAACAGCTCAGTAAAATTCCAGCCTTGACCGTGTGGCCTTTAGTTTGCTTTCTGTTCCTAAAACTTCGCTTTCCAGTAGGTGTTAGGAAGTACGCTTTCATATGAAAGTGATTATACGCAGTGCCTCTTCTAAGCCTCAACAAAAGCTTCTCTGAAGCAGAGGTACGTATAAGGAAATAAAGAAATCAGATGGACCTCTGGTATTGCAGAGAGGCTTTGGAATTTCTACTGCATTGTCGAATGCCACGTGAAGGTAAGCTCTGCTCTTTGGAGAAGGCCTTCAGGTCTTCTTGTTTCACATGTGAAATACTAACGACCTCTCTTGAATGTTACTTAGGCATTAATATCTCTACCAGGGATTAAATGGTCTTTTTTTTGTTAATATGTTCGTTGCATTGCCTGAGAGTTACTCAAAACCTATTCTGTAGGTGGCTTTAGCTGGATGTGAGCTATATTATAATTACATGCTGCTCCTCCTTCCGCACCTTATAGTGCAAGGAAGGATTAATGCAGCGTCTGCGTTCTCTATAGCAGTTGAGCTTCTCTCTAGATGTTGCTTATCAAAATTCTGCCTTTTTTCCTATGTATGTGTCTTTTGGAGGCGTATGGGCTCAATCCTGTAAACATAAGTTATTCTGACTGTAGCATCTACTTCTACAAATGTACTTAAACCATAACCTTGCTCTTCAGTTGAAAATAGAAGAGAAATACACTATCCCCAACTGTCTCTTCCTTGTTAGAACAACAAAGCCTTTACCTGTTTCTTCACTTTGGCATTTCAGACTCTTCTCATTAACTGCTAAGGTTTTCTAAACTGACGTAATCCTTCAGATGCTTGCTCTTGTGCTACTTATGTGCAGTAAAACTTAATGTCATTGATTTTTAGTTCATGCAGTCAGCACCTCTGAAACATCTTGTTAATTTAAGATGATGCTCGCTCTTAATTGGAATGCTTCAGATACTTGCAGTGGCCTAGAAACTGCTCTGGTAAAGCTTCCAATTTGGAACTGTACTTGAACTTTCAAGATTGCCCCTTTTTTCCCCCAAAGGGTTGTCTACACCCATAATGGGCATGCTCTGCGTTCTCTACTAGCAGTGAGTTTGTCACAGGCAAATGGCGTATCCTATCACAGGTTTTACCTTACTTGTTTACCTTGAATAGAGTCCTTAGGGCACTTTGACTATATTAATTTTGTAATTTCCATTCCGATATTTTCATTTTCAGCTTTTTGCTGTCAGTGCCAATAAGTCTCGGGTTTGTGGGGAGAGGAAGAGGATTGACAGCGTTGGGCAAAGTCTCAAAGTAACTCGTGTGTGTGTATGTATATATGTGTGTGTGTGTGTATATACATATACATACACACGGATGCAGTAGGCGAAAAGGTAACTTCAGCATGTTACTACTGCTATGTAAATAGGGCAGGCTGTACTTCAGGTTGGGTGCTATACAAATGAACGTTCACTCCTGAGAGGCAGTGCACAAGGAAGCGTGCATTTCAGGATAAATAGTTTGGCTGGCCTTTTTTTTTTTTTAGAGTAACTTCTTAATGTTAGATTTGCACTTCTCTTCATTTATGAATCCCTGCAGCTGTGAGCAGGGATGTACTCCACATGCGGATCTTGCATGTGGATAATACTTTTTAACTTGTGCAGCGCTAGCTTTACTACCTTCACTCCCATCTGCCTTCTCAGTTGGAGTTGAATATATACATTTCTGACTGCGCTTTCTCTAAGCTCTACTTGCTCGTGGGAGAACATGGGAAATCTGCATACGGAAAGACAGAAGTCAAATTCACCTTCTAGCCTGGCTTTTAAATGCTCGATAAGTTCTAATGCTTGCTCCACAGTCTGATCGGGTTGATGTTGAAAACGCAAAATTTTGTCTTTACGTGCATTTGTAGAAGTTTTCAGTTCCCACTTGAGATGAATGATCAAAATTCTAATGTCTGCAAATGGTGTTAAAGTAATCTTTCTAGCAGCAAAACATAGCATGCTTGGCTTTATGTAATCAGGTGCCCACCTGATCAGAAATGCATGTGGCTAAGCTGCTTACCAGCACTTCATTTTGAAGTATTACAGTGGATGTTTTGTATGTAGCCAGTGGGGAAACAAATGCATTAATTATTTTTGAGAGATCGACCCATGTATGTGTTAAATTTAGTTATAATGTTTTGTTGTCGTATTTTGTGCTGTCAGCCGTGATCATGTTCTTGTACAAATTTATCCATTGCAAGAGCTTCAATTTTGTTCATACCTTTAGCAGCGTGCTAGTCACTCTTAAGTACTGTGCAGAGTCAAGCGTTGCCGCTCTCTGTGGCATTCCGTGTTCCTTTTCCCTTTCCGTTTTCATTGGCGGCAGCGGAAAGTCAAATCAGGCGTTGGTTCTCTGTGTTTTGTAAGGGAGAGAACTGATGGATGAGGCATGGTCCAGAAAGTCTTTTGTTTTCTGCTACAGGCAGACCTGGTTCCTGAACGTGTACGTATGTATTTCTTCATCTGTTTTAGAGATCAAGACTTGATCTGTCCTGGCCAAACTGGCACAATAGTCTGTGAGGGTGGTGGTTGCCGCTGTTGTTGTTGGGCTGCCGCAGCGTTGGTGTGCTGACTGGAAGGATAATGGCTTCACTCGGGGTGGTGTTTTTCTCTGCGGATTTTTTCCTAAAGGTGACTGTGTTACGCCACGCAGTTACATCTTTTAGCAGTGGTTTGGGGGAAGTCTTAGCTTTCAAGTCTGCTGAACAGTGTTTGGCTACAGAGTTTAGTTTAATCTTCTTTGCGGGTACCTTTCTGGGGGATTCCTCTTCCGAACCCGTGAAAGTTTTACCAGTTACTTCAACTACGAGGATTTCCTGCACAGGTGAGCAGTATAGCAGGTTGCTGTGGCTAGACAGGCCCTTCAGTTGATGAAGTGGGATCTGAAGTTGTTATTCTGTGCAGAGTGTGAGCTTCAGAGAAGTTTACAGAGGAGATGAAATCAATAGTTGTTTGGCTCAGATGGCTTTTGTGTGTTTTGAGACTAACTGAAAATCATTATGAAACGATGACTTTTTTGAGTTCAAGTTTTTCAAGTCACCAAATACGAAGGGCTTAAAAATTGCCAGTGTAACTTAGATGCAGCCGGGGGGGGGGGAGGGGGGGAACCAACACCACCACCTCCCCCCCCCCCCCCCAACCCACCAAACCAACCAGAAAACACCGAAGGTGGGAGCTGACTTTTCTTTCCCGGTTGTCTCAGTAAAGCTTCCTGTGTCTTAGCTCTGGGGTAAGGCACTAAGTCATCAGTAGTGTTACCGTTCACCTCGAGTATTGACGATGTGACTAAATACATGGTATCATGCATAGGTGCAGCGTGGATGATAACTGCGCTTCAGCACTCGGATTCTGGGTTTTGGCTCAGTGACAGGGATGCATTTAAGTAATTTCATACAGTAAGCTTCTCTCTAACAAAATTACAACAGTCAAAAGTGTATTTTGATTCAGGTCAAGGACGGAGAGAGAGACGGGTACACGCAAGCACACAGAGACGGCTGGGGCCGTGGTTCCGCCTTACTGTAACAGTAGGTTGATACTTAGCGAAGTTTCCATTTAAGAGTAGCTAATTACCATCTTCTTACTGACAACTTCATGTTTAAATAAAAGCAGTGTTTAACCTTGAATGTTCCCTTACTCACGTAGGTCTTTTTTCTTGCAAGAAACGCTTGCTGCTTACGTTATATTTTCAAGTGTCTGGTATGTTCTGAGGTGGTGGTCAGTGTTCTGGGTTTTTTAATTCTTGCAGTAGAGAGAATTTTATTATTCCATTAAGTCTCTACTATGACAGGGGCTTGCATTTTCTCATGCAGGTGCTGTGCTTGGGTTCTTTAATCTGCCATCTCAAAGCACTAAATAGTCAGTGAGGAGACCTCAGAAATTGTCTTCTGCTGATGTTGCTGCAAAGATGAAACAGCGGTTTGGTAAACTACTTGGTACTTTCCAGGAGTTGCCCTATGCTAACTTCGGTACTGAGATGCTTAAATCAAAAGCCAAACATTTGCATTTTTAATCTTTGGGCTTTTCTTTAAAGGCTCTTACGTTATTTTTAGCTCCAGCTCCCTGCCAAAAGCTTTGTCCCGTTTCTTTTGGATTTTGGCTTGATGAATCCCACTAGTTGTGATGTCATTGCGTAGTGTGAAGTGACAGCAACAAAAAGAAAAATCTTGCCGATGCCATCTGTTACAGTAAACATTATGCACTCATGTTAGATTTCAAGCGGATTTGGGTTGCATATTCACAACAGAAGCTGGTCTCTGCTTAGACGTATGGTAACCTCCAGCATAAAGCTTTTAATCACCAGATTCTCATACGGAGAGTAGTGGCATGACACGTTGCTGGGTCTAAGGTAAGTAGTAGGGGTTTTTTTATTGGTGTTTAATCTTTTCCCATTCACATCAGGACTAGTAACTTGCCAAAAATGGTCCTAGAGGTATCTGCATGAATTAGTATAATTCACTAATACCAAATGCTGGTTGACTGCTTACGCTGGTAGTCTTACAATAATTGTGGTCTGAAATAGAGAGGGGCAGATTTGCTTTAATCTGCTAAGTATGCCTCTCAAAAGATTAAATGCAAAATGTTGATTCAGACCTGTTTGAGTTCCCAGTGAGTGTATCGGCATGTGAACGTGAGTCTTTCTCCGCCTAATTTATCAAAGCTGTAGCTGAAGAAATTGAATTTGATGTCTGTTTCATTTTATGCAGCAAGGTCACATGGGGATTTAGGAACCCAAAAGAATGAAACCACGTCAGGATCCAAGCTAAGCACATTAGCCTGTGTAACGGTCTTGGTCAAAGGTGAATTCTCAGGTGTGTAGGGTATGGCAGTGCTTGTGCTTGTACTTCAAATGTTGCTGCCTGTCAGGAAAAAGGGAAGCTGAGAAATTGTTGAGGGTGCACGTTATCGTGGAAACCAGTTATTACTCCTGAATGGAGCAGGATGCTCGCAGCCCCCATTTGGACTGTTGGAATAAGATTAAGTGCCTCTAAGTAGTTTGAGTTGCAGGGTTCCAAATAACTGCTTCATTTCCAGAGTCTTTAAGTAGAGCCTCGTAGCCTCAGCGCTGGAAGTGTCAAGCAGTGGAGAACGTTGGGGTTTTTTTCCCCTTGGTAGCCAGCCGAAAAAGTTGGGATTTTGTGTTCGCAATGTATTGGTGCATTAGAGCTCAGCCTTCAGACACGAATGTACGCGGTGCTGCAGGCTTACCTGGGCAAGAGCCAGACCCCAGAAGAGGCTGAGTGAATTCTCGACGGGGGTCATAGAGTGAAGTTAGGCTGTTCCCGGGGATGCATGAAGCTTGGGCCTGGGACGGAGCATCATGTCACAGCAAAAGAGACTCACTGGAGGCTTTAAAAACAGGAAAAAAGTGTTCCTGCCCCTGTCGCTCCTGATAAATGCTGTCTTGTTCAAATTGCATCAATACTTGCTCTGCAACAAAGCTAGTCAGTATGTGGATATTCTGTTTAGGGCAACAGCCGCTTTCTCGGAAGCAATTTACCAATAACAAAGGCAGGAGATGAATGGCCTGCCAGAGTGCAGGCTTGATGCAATGTAATATTTTGCACTGCTGTTATCCTGTGTTGTCCGCAGCTGGCTTTATGGTCTGAATCACAGCTTGTTATTTGCTTAGGTCCCTCACCTTCTGGCTGTGTGCTTATGCGTTTGGTTTTGTCAGTCTTTTGGTTGTATGCATATATAAGATATATTTGAGTTTGTGAGTAGGAACTTGGACTAATTATGAGAGCCAAAATCTGTTACCTATGTTTGAATCCATAGTAGTGTGTTTTATGCATGTCTTTTAGGTGAATGAATCCTTCCTTTTAAACGCTTGCATCTTGCTTCAGAATGTCCTCATTTCTCAGGTTAAGAAAGAAACATCAACCAGCTGATGCCTTCTCTCCCTGTCCACCAGGTTCTTCGCTCAGCAGTGTGGCTCCAAGGAAAGCCTAACGAGAACAACTGGATTCCTAATGTAGCAGGGGTGTTAAGGTGGCAGGAAATCGTTCAAGTTTGCTTAAATGTAAAATCCGCGGTACAGACAAAAGGCATTTTGAAGTTGAGGCTGAGATTCCTAGGTTTGGCTGGATTTTTTGCGCTCAATTATACAGAGCAAGCTTTAGCAGCTTGCCGCACATGGGAATTAGCGCGATGGGAAGAAAACTTTTCAAAGTATGATCCTATGGGAGGTTTTCCACAGGGCATCTGTAGCATATTAATTCCCCCTTTCATTGCAGGGCACTGACTAGAATGCATCATTGTAGTCCTTTTGTGATAGATGCTGATGTACTTCAAGAGCATTACTGTTCTGAAATGGTCAGTGGCATACTTTTTAGTCATGTGTATGCAAACAGCTAGACTGGTTGCTCCCGAGAAGACTATTATGAAGATACCCACAAAACTTTGGGCTGCAAGCTTCAGCTATACTGAAGAAGAGAAGAAGTGGGGAGCGCTGCTTTCCGAGACTCTAAATGGCCTTTTGCTTCAGGCAAAAGCAAAGATGACAATACTTCATTTGCCTTTCTGTCCTTGGTTTCAGTTTGGCTTTTTGTGTTTCCTGTCCCTGCCTTCAGGGGTGTCTGCAAAAAGTTAAATCGTTGTTCCCCATTGTGTAAGTGGCTGACAGCTTTACTCATACTGTTCTGCTACTTTACTTAATAGTCTGTGATTATTAAATTTATTTTGATCATATAACTGAGGGCATAACAAACGTTTAGCCGCAGCTGGCAGCAATGTCTTAACTGTCTTAAGATGGGCTTAATGTGCACAGCTGTTTGTAGCTAAACTTTCTGCAGCTATTCCCCTGGTGTTGGCTTTGAGATGCATTGCCACTTATGTAGTTATTTGCTTTGGTTTTTTTTAAGAGGATGCTACTAACCTGCCTGTAAGCTGCTTCTCATGCCATAACAGGGGGCTGGTAGATGTGTAGTGTTTATAGCAGCTAGCTTTAAATACTCCAGAGCAAGTAGAGCGGAGATTTTTGTTTTGTAATGCTTGCCTTGGAATGACTTCTGTGCTTTGGAATCTCTCTTCAAATACATCTCTGAGCAGCATCCACCTAACAGTATGTATCTACATCACATCTAGAATGACGTTCTTTGGTGATGAAGAGGATTGAAATAGTCATTAAGCTGCAAAATACACCACATGTCATGTAAAGTACGAAATAAAGATGCAGACAGACTGAACATGCTGGAGTGGTACAATCTGTTGGAATGCATCAGCATGTGAACATCTTTAACTTCAGCCAAATTTCAGATGCTCATATTGCAGAAAGATGAAACTGGGGCCGAGTTTGCATATGGAAACACTCGGCCTGTTGCTGTCTGCAGACACACTTTCTTGCTTTCGTTGCTTCCATTTTCTCACTGGTGTATGAACGGATAGTCCGTTCCCTCTGCAGCACCTTGGCTCCTGAGCAAAACTTAAAATGGAGTGCTCAGCAGTATGTCTTGGGATACTTCCTGTAGTGGTGAGAATTAACTTTGGGAGCAAATAGTGGCCCCAAAGCAGAGGACTGTTCTCACTATTATTCCTGCCTCTCTGGACTAATATTCACATCCCTGTTATTGATACGTATAACTATGAAAATACAAACAACCTCTGATGGAATTGTGCGACTGGATAGTTAGTCCACTCGTCTTTGCTGTCCAGGCTTTAGAATTGCCACACAGCCTTGACACACGGGAATTCATTTTGTGCTGGTAACCTAACCTGTTTTCCTCCTCAAACTGGTATTACATTGGGATACAAATATTCTCAGTGAAGTATTCTCGGAGTCTTCTAAATGCTCTAGCCTCATAACACAAATACGTCTAGTACCAGTATCACTGCTGTCTAGGCTCTCTGGGGATTGTGCCAGGAGAGGCAGTGTCAAAGATAATTAAGACGTAGTCTGTTAAGGAGCTCGTTTGGGCGCTCAATCATGTTGGGTTTTTTTTTTTCTTTTTTTAAGATGTCCAAAATAAGGATGTGAGAATGAGAGATATTTCTAGCTGTCTCGTGCTATTGCATCATCAAGCTATAATTTCAGCATGACTTTCTCAGGTGCTGATCTGTTATGATGCGAGACATCTGTATATATTCCATAGGGCTAATTCGCAATATGATTTGCCAGATTCTGGCGAGGTTAATATTTGCAGCGGAGATGCGTACACAGCAGTGTTTCTGAAATAAAAGAAATGCCTTAGTGGGCCATGCCTGAAGTCAACTAGTGAAAAACAAAAGCACTGCTCCCTGGGGTTCGAACTTCATGCAACATTTTCATCCTCTGACTTTGAGAAAGCTCTATTGAAACTACTCAGCCTATGGCTAGGAAAATGATGAGTGGCCTATTGCGTCAATACGCAAATCAATCTACCCTCCAATTGCTGTCCCAGTGATGGGATTTACATGTTAAGTCAGCATTTCCACTGCTGTCCGTATCTGCTTGTAAGTCAAGGAAAGTAAGACTTGTTTGTGATGGCTGACCATTTATTTCTTTCTCACTCAAGTGTGTGTCACGTTGGACAAGAGTATCTCAGCAGGCAAAAAAGCTTCTCCGAGAAGAAGTAAATAGCCCCCCCTCTTCTCCTGTCTGATAGCCTTTTCCAAGCAGGAAAATAAAGAATTGTTTGGAATCCTTGTGTTCAAAGTAAGAAGTTTTTCTTTACTGTTCCTCCACTTGGAGAATATGAAGTCTTTAGGCAAAAAAAATTGTTTTGTTGCCAAGATGGACAGCCTAGACAAAAGGGTTAAAAAAACCCAAAACAAAACAAAACAAAAAACAACAAAAAAAAAAACCCACCCAAAAAATAGTTAGTACCTTTCGGAGACCTTGAAGAGGAATTTCTGTTGAGGTGATGGAAGTTCTCGGTGTATACTGCCTCTTTAAGGCATAACTAGATTGTCTGAAACTGTTCTGCCTGCTGTTTTTCAAGCAGCAATTTCCTTCATTGTTGCAGAACAGGCAGGTTTTGCTTCCACGTTTGTAATAAAGCTTTCAGCTCGCAATGGTTTTGTGCTTCCAAGCCCTTACGGAAGTGCCGCATTTCTTAAAACTTGTCAAAGAACTGACCATCAGGTGTATGCAGCTGCAGTATGTAACTTCTTCCACCAATCTAATGTTCGATTGTAGTTCAGCTAAGTAGACAGAAAAGAAGAGAGCGCAGCTTTCTATCCCCTACCTTGAAAATTTCCAGAAAAAGCTTAAGGAAACAGGTTATCAGTGTACACAGAGTTCATTCTTCCCACTGAAACCTGGAAGAAACTGCTAAGAAGTTGAAATCTCATTTTATCACAGCTAAAAATCAGTACTACTGTTTTGCTTTATTTCCATGCAATGCTACACGATGTGATACAGCTCAGTAGACTGAAGCGCTATCAAACTCGGCATGTGAAAATCAGGTGTGTTTGTACAATATACGAAGCCAGTTAAATGTTATGCAATGATGGCCCTGAAAAATGTGACGTTCTAGGCTAGCTTCTGTTGAACTAGTTTTACTTTCAGGATCAGCAAAATCAGTAAAGGGGATCTCAACCTAGCCAGCTTTAGTCTGTGCTATAAATTACCACTTAATTTTCTAATAGCATTAAGCAGTTACGCTAAGTAGAGATC
Organism: Sagittarius serpentarius; assembly: GCA_034782735.1. NCBI lineage: Eukaryota > Metazoa > Chordata > Aves > Accipitriformes > Sagittariidae > Sagittarius > Sagittarius serpentarius. The sequence continues at coordinate 2,667,500 of JAVKLA010000081.1, forward strand.
TGTTGCTTCCCTTAAAGAAACTGTTTAATACATCCATTAGAGTTGCAGTGTGCTAGCCTAGCTATGATATGGTGCTGTGACTATAAAACGCCAGCCGATGAATTAATGTTTCAGAAATAAAATGCTACTAAATTAGTCAGGATTGCTTTTAAAGAGTAAAAAAATTGAAATCCATTAAGCCATTACTGAGGTCCTTTCTTCACTTTCTATGACCTTGCTGCTGACAAAATTGTAGGGGTGCTTCAAAAGGCATTTTGTCATTTGACCTCTGTCTTGTGTCATATTGCTAAATCCAGGTGTTTGAGCGCTAGGGGACAGAGAGAAGTCCACCTTTTATTTATCCTCTGCTTTTGAAGAAGGAAGTAAGTTGTGAGATTTGAGCCTAAATTCTGCTGTTAGTACCAGGATCCTTCTGAGAGATGTTTGGCTGCTGGGTGACAAGTGTAAAAATAAACAAGTACAGCTTTTGCCATCTGACTCTTGGAAGTAAGAAGTGATGCTCTGAGCCATCTTCCCACACTTCAGCCTCTTTGCTACTTAAGTAAGAAGTGCTTGTCATTATTCCTGCTCTAGTTTGCTTGCTGCTCATCTCCAGGTTGCCAGTGTTAGTGGAAGGAAACTGGCAGCTTTTCATCAGTTTTATTGCTGTTTACTGGGATCAAAAATAGCTGCAGTCAGGAAAACGACCACTTTTTGGTGAGAATTTGAGGTGGTTTTGCTAAGTTAATTCTCTTGCATTGATTTTTTTTTTTTTTTTTTTTTTTGGGTAGCCATAGGTGGTAGGAACTTTTCCTAATGAAGAGCTAACTGAAAACTAAACTTTCTTGGGGCTATGTTCATGCTGACGTTTTCTATTTAAGAAAAAAACCATACCATTTACTGTAGCTGAATAAACTTAGAATATCAATATGGGAATCTTTACACAGCAAATACAAAGTTGGGGTTTTTTTTTGTTTGAAAGCACTGATTTCTGCACCTCTACACATTAATGGTTCTTAAAAGATTTTGTTTTGTATGTGAGCAATGATGTAAGGTGCTGCCTGAAAGAAGCTCCCTAAACAGCCGTGAGCAGTTCTCAGAATAAATAACAGGAGGTGGTGTGTGGGAAGGTGCGTGGGGAGGTGTTTTTGGTTTAAAATCCCAATTTGCATTACTTCCTAAATATATTTAATAAGAGCTAGAGTTAAGTTACCCGTTCTCGGTAGTATCTGCCAACTGGTGAATATTTCCATAGAGCCATAATTTATAGCAGTAGCCTGTGCTTTTGACAGAACTTTAAAAGTTGTAAGTATAAACATATCCTCAGTTTGGATGCTGAAACAGCCAGGCTGTTCCATAATTTTTTTGGTAACATGTTAATTTTGGTCTGCTTCAGCATATACTTGGCAAAGCTCCGGGAACAACAGCAAAGATGAAAGCAGCCCTGTATTTTAGCTGCGGGTTTCCTCATTTCAAAAGATGGTCATTAGGATGGTTTGGAAAGCCAAGACTTAAAGACCCCGTGGTTTCCCTTTCCAGATTTGAAGTTTCGTTTGGACTGTTTGGAGCGCAGGCTTACCAATTAATTTGGTGTTTGGATGGGTTGGTTTTTTTGGTTGGGGTTTTTTGGGGTGTTTTTTTTTTGTTGTTTCTTTTTTGTTTTTCAGAAGATTGTGAATTTGGGAGTGGAAAGCGATCAGCATGACCCGCAGAGCTTCAGCGGGGTTAACAGCAATGCCCATTTTGTTATTCCTGTGTGCCATAGAGAAGTTTGTGTGTGGCCCAATTGCAGGATTTCAAGATAGCAAATGAGTATTTTATCATGTCCTGAAAGAATTGCAGTCTGTGCACATAAATAGCATCTGTGATACTGAACGACGTCTATGAAGGGAGGGATGCTTGAGCTCGCGAATGGTTGAAACCAAACCAAACTGCATTCCCGCTTATTATCTTTCCTTTATCTTGCATTTTTTTTCCAGGTATTTTTCCTTGCCGCTTCAGATTCTTGATGCTTTGTTAAAATATGCCCTTCAGTTTCCTGCTTGCTTTTTGGACAGTTGTGTGTTAGATAAAAACACAATCTGTGCAGCCTTTTTATCTCAAGTCATTTGAGTGGTTAGATGCGTGGTTAGACTGAGTAACCGCAGGTTCCTACAGTGGCCTCTCCATTGCAGGCTTTTTTGTGAAGCTCCCAGTGGGCTTCACAAGATCTCTAAAACAAATACTCATGGTGTTTGGGGGAGGGTTTTTTGTTTGGTTTTGTTGTGTTTCCCCACCCCACCCCACCCCCGGAATATAAATCACTTTGAATCAAGAGTAAAGGTTTGGGTTTCGCCTGCCTGATACTAATAAATTATTCTCTCGGTCTCCTTTCTGCCAGTTTTGTCAGAAAAGCTAGTGAACAAGTTGTGTGTGTGTGTGTGAGTAGAGATGAGTTTTAGTCGAGAAGTTATTTTTGCTTTGAACAAATTGTTTTGAAGTGATGAAAGATTTTGTAAATGTGCTTTCTTGTGTATTATGAAATCTCTGTATCCTGGTAACCGCAGTGATTATATTCACTAACTCTTATGTAGCTAAAGTGCCTTAAGATGGAAAGGACTTGCTATCGAACTGTGTGGAGAAGTTACTTACAAAATAGCGTATCTTGGTACTCCTGCATGTGTGCTGTTGTCAGTGAAGCCTTTACGCCGGGAACAGTGATAGTTCATAATTAACAGTCAGCTCAGTAATGAAAGTTAGATCTGAGCGTCAAATGTTTTTTCTAAGTGGAGTGAAACACTATTAAATCGCAGCCACTTTTCCGATGTTGTGTTTTGGATCTCCCTTCCAGTTGTCCAGGAAGGCAAAATTGCCCCGTGGCCATTTTCTTTAGTAGATTTTTAGTGTACGTGAAAACATTAACTTGCACTGAAGTTTTCACTTGCTGGCTAGCTAACAAGACATCTTGAGTCTCTGTGGTTCAGATGCCCAAATAATTCACGTGGGAAAGCAGTAATGAGTCTTGCTGTGCAAGACAGAATGATGACACAGATTGGAGCGATGAGGGGTTGAGGATTAAACCAGGCTGAGCCCACTGACGGGTGACCTTAGGCGAGTCACTTGACTTTGTGCCTTAGTTTAGCCCAGTAATAAATAGGTCTAGCCTCTATGTGCTGTAATAAGACTTAGAATCGCTCCATAAAAAAAGGTACTTTAAATAGCCCCATTGCTGTGTTTTGCTGAAAAGGGGAAGGAAGCAGCCGTACGTGCAGCCGTCTGATACTTGCACGAAAATTGTTCCTGATGTCCTTGTGAGAGGAGTGGAGGGCAGCCTGACTGATTAAGCATGTTTGCACCAACCTGTGCACTGTGTAAGGCTTATTAATGGCATAATAGTACTGCCTGTCTCTTCCTCGCCCTTGTATTTTTAGGGTGGCTTTTGTCGTAGACTGTTCCAGTCCCAGCCGTTACACACAAGCTTTAGTTCTGAAAGCTTGAGGCGTATCAATTAATCTGTTTTAAAGAACACTGTTCTGGATACAGTAACATTTGTTCAGGGAATGTTCCAACTGAGTTGTTCTGAACTTTGTCTCTCCGGGGGTAGAAAAGAGGATGCCAAAGGCAACCGTGTTACACAAACAACTTCAGGAAGCCAAGACTATGCTGAATCGTGGCTTTACTGAATTTGATCACTGCTCTCTGCGACTAGCCGTGCACCGGTACTGCCTGCAGTGTTGCTTTCCCTATCTGAATGTGGCAGTTCCTGAGTGCGAATGTCTGACAGGCAGATTATCTGCCCAATGACTCATGTAGGCTTGGTTTGTGGAGCATGATAAACTAGAGGAGGAGAGGGAAATAATCTGCTACCTCATTAGTACAAATTCCAAGGGCAAAAAGACTGCCTGTGAGTCACAGGTACTTGGAAATCTCCCTTTTGTCTGCAGAAAGGCAGAAGAAGGTGCAAAAGCAGTAGGGAATGCTACAGGCTTCAGCAGTGTTTTGATCTTTGTAATGCTGCGGTTGCTGTCGGCACGTATGAAAGTACATAGATTATTGTCACTGAACTTCCGAGTGTTCGAGGCCGCATGTTAGCCATAAACAGCGGCGATCTAAATATAAACTGCACCCGAGCTAGCACTGCAGCTCCTGCATTGGTTTCCAGTTTTCTGCTGGTGCAGAATCCTGTACCACAAAAGTCAATAAAGGACGAGCAGCTGAGAACTCCACCCCTTCCAGCAAGTTAAAGTAAGCCAAAGACTGCTTTACTGAGATTTCTGCCATTTAAATTCAAAAGCAAACACAGGCTGGTATTATCAGCTCACACCAGATCTGCCTGCAGACAATAATTCTTCCTGTCTTGGACCCCTGCCCATGTGCATTATTGTAATTATCAGCAATTTAAAAAAAAAAAAAAATAAAGCAATAAAGCTAGGATGAGCTGCTAGTCTGTAGATTTATTGCCTGCTGTGTCAGGCATTCGTTAGCCTTCCTGGGTTCAAGCCACCTATCTGCTGAATAAAAGCAGGAAGAGAAGCTAAGGAAAACAAAGCGTGAAACACAATTTGAAGCACGAATTGAAAGCTCTGCTCATGTTTACAAGTTACAAATCCAAAACCGGGAATTTTAAGTATTCTCTTCAGAAGTTCTTGTGCGTAAAGTCCCTCTGCCAGCTTCCCTCTAACTGAAGTGTTGGGTTTCCTGAACACTAGCTTGCCATAAACCATTAATTCACAGGTGAGATTCACGGCAATGAACATTAGGTTTAAGGGCTGTGCGGTGCGTCGAGACCTGGGAAAGCTCAGCTTTGCAATGCCAACCCAGCTGTTCTCCTTCCAAAAGCTTCAGCTTAATGCTTCGCATCAGATGGCAGCGGTAGAGTTTGTGACTGCAACATCTCTTCTTGATTTTTATTTTTATTTTGCCAAGGCAAAAAAATTTATTTTTTTACTTTTGTTTTGCCTTATGGAAGGAAGTGCCCATGGACATTAGTTCTGTAGACAGCAGTAACGTGGGGTGTGCTGCTGGGCTCCCAAGCAGTCAAGTCCCCACACGAATGCGGCTATAAATTTTTTTGGCCAAGGAAAGGGTGAAAAGTTAGAATACTCGCTCATTTAAAAGTGGCAGCCGTTAAGGGTTATAGTCACAGGAAGGCTGATAAGGTAACCAGGCTCATTTTTGTATCAGAGGAACTGTTAGAATTCCTCAGTGGTCTTGAAACAGTTCAACTTATATCCTCCCTATTTGTGGATATTACACTGACATAGGAAGAGTTGCAGTGTTGCGCTCCAGTTAGAATAGGAAATGTATTTAAAAAAAAAAAAAAATCCAGCGAAGCTTCTTCGTATTTTTTTTTTCCTTAAGTAAAGGTGCGAAGTGTAAGTTATCTGGATAGGGACTGCTGAACAGCATGTTCTGAAGTCGCTCAGGTTGTGGTTCGTGTGCCTTCTGATTTAATAAACAGCATTACTTTTGAGGGGCTTCACTTAATTAAAAACAAACAGTGCAAGTAATCTTTCAAAGTACTGCCTGGCATTTTTTTGCCAGCGTAGCGGCAAATAGTTGTGCAATACTTGTAACCCTTCTGAGCAGGAAATCTGATCCGACCTGCGGACAGTCCTGTAAAAGGCTGCGCGTTTGCTTTTGAGGCAGTGAATGCCCTCAGCAGCTATTAACCTGTGTTCTTTGGCCGCCGAGTCAATGCAATTCACAATCCGAGCTTTTTTTCCGCAGCTTAGAAATTCTAGAGGTTGGAGTTTCAGTTTTAAAGCAACTTAATCTTCTATGGTTTTATCCGGCCGAGTCTGCTTGTGTGTTGCGGCAGAGGAAGCCCGGTGGAAAGCACGAGCAGTGTGAGTTTTCCTAGTAGTCTCTCGGTATTTCTCAAGAAATAACCAGGGGCCGGCATCTCTCGTTGTGCTTGTGCAACAGGCAGTGCGCGTGCCGGGTCGCTGACATGTTTGCACCAAACGTGGTAGCTGGGAGACTGTGGTTTTCTGTAATGCGTGCTCCTAGATTTTCTTTAGAAGCCATATGCTATGTGAACAGCTCTTAAGCATAAATGAAAAGGGAATCTAAGATTTCCTGCTAAGATCCCATCCGCTCTGGTTTTGCTGGAATAAAGATTCATGTTCTGGGTAATCTGATCAGATGGGCAAGATTACTGTAATGTTTGACCTCACGGAAAATTCAGAATGTAGTTGAATTTGACGTTTTGCAGATGCCTTTGTGCTGTAAAGGGAAGCTCTCAGGAGCTCATTTCTATGAAATATAATGAACAATTACTCTTTACAAAAGAGAAACTCCAGTCGCCCTTCTATCCTGAAGTCCCCAGCAGCACGCCAGAAGGCTTTCCTGAATAGCATTTGACAGGGAACTGAATAGACAGCATGCTCAATAAGCCGTGTTGTGATGAGGTTTAACAGATCCTAAAAATACAAGGCAAAGCAAATGAGTGTATTTTTTATGTTTATGCTTTTTTGAACCTGAGTTGCCACGTAGTGCGTCCACTTCAGGGGCAGACGTGAAATACACCCTATTTTACGTCCCTTGATAGGAATTCCTGTACACTGTTGTTCCCAGCATTGAAGTAGAGGCACGCTAGAGAGCAGAAATGGTTTAAATTCACAAAAAATCCTCCCTAAAGGACATCATCACGCTGTGCAGTGCCCATAATCTCTCTAGGCTTGCATCCCTCTTTTGAGGTGGTAGAAGTTTACAGGAAGAAAAGGTGTGACCCTTTGTAGACCATAGAGCCCAGGCCTCTGGATGGGTAAAGCTCGCCGATCAAACCCTCTGTGACAAGTTGAAGAGGCTGGTAGTAAATAAGAGATGGGACACTTGGGCAGAGACACTTCCATCAGAGAAGAAGAAGATACAGAGGTTTGAATTCCAGTGTTTCGGGACCGTAAATCAGGCACTGCATGACAGGGTGAGGAATTTAACTGACATGAACTGGCCAGAGATTTATGTGTTTATGGAATCAAATACTACTTTGGTCTTGGAAAGCAAACTGGGTTACGGAATTATACCAAAAGGCAGAGCGGAATTTATCGTGAAACATCTTGTGAATGCAAGTGCCAGCGAAGAAAGCAGTGGTTTATGTAACAGTCTTTTCCCAAACAACATCCATCTTGCTCTCATGTTATGGATATATGTTAATAGGATAATAGCTACTAGAATAATGTTTGCCGAGGACGTACGCAACTGGATGAACTCTCTTCTGTTACGTGTATGTTGCCCCTCTCGAGCTGTCAGTCTGCTTATTTAAGAGATTGAATAGTTGCTCCCCAGCACTAAAATAGAGGCGGCTGCTTCCATTTATGGCTGGGAAATTCCCAAAGAAAAATGTGCTGTCAGTTTGTTCATCGCTCTGCAATGTGGAATGGGTGAATTCTCTGAGGTACTGAAGAGCTTAACTAAGGACATGGCTTCATCCCAAGCTTCCTGCTGGTTTTACATGTTCCCCAACCCTCCTTTTGCAAAGCGGTGCTCGAATGTAGACCAGCCAACCTCAGGCATCATCAGCCTGAGCGATCCGCATTTATTTTTGATACGCCAAAGGCAATTGTGGGGAGCAACGGAAGATGACTTTGTCCCCAAAAAACTCATGTAGGTGACTTTCTTCATTACTTAAGTATAGCGGTGTTAAAGGTGTGGCCTCCGCTGGCACAAAGGAAGTTCTCTGTGTTGTATCCTCTCATTACAGGTAGAATGAGATTAAAATGCTAAATGAAATAACTGATGTGATTGGTGGCTGGAGTGGATCGCCAGTGGTGAAAAATGGAAGCCCCTAACTCAAAAAAACCCTTACCTCGCGGGTCACGAGGTTAAAGATTCAACTCGTGTCTATCAAAGTTCATTAGCTTACTCAACAGTGCAATTCAAGAAAAGATTTCTTCCATTTGATTAAAAGTGATGAAATCAAGCCAGTAATTAGTCTCGTTTGTTCAGCTGTGAACTGGGGCTTAGCATGTTCTGGTAGCTACGGCAACAGCACTCGACTGATATGCAAGCTATGTGAGCAATCCACGGAGGAGGAATGATACCTTTGCCACAGTGCTGAGGTGTCAGGCCGGAGAGACGGCAAAAATAAACAGGAGCTGGCATCAGTATGTAAATAGGGGGTGGTCCTGATTTCAGGAGGTTGGTATGTGTTTGAACAGGAGTTTTGCTCATGCAAGAGTTGTCATGAATGGATTACTGATGGATGTTTCTGCCTCTCTCGGGGACGGAGCCTGCACCTCTCCCCGCTTAACGCAGTTACCTTATTTTGCTGCATGCTTGTTAAGTTTGCTTTGAAGAAAACAGATTTCAAGCATAGGCGGTGCTAATGATCTCCAAACCATTCACAGCGCGTACATTTTAATCTCTTTTGAGGCGCTGTATTCTTCTTACAAGGGTTAATGCTTTGTGCATACTTGATCTTGCGTTTCTTTTTGCTCTTTCCAGAGTTCAGCCTGAGCCTTGGATGTAGTTGTAGTGTTGTCATAAAACAAAACAATCTTTTGGATTGTTTCCTTTAACATGTCAAGTCTTGTGCTCTCTGGAAAGTGGTTGTTGGTACCAAAGTGGTATTTGTTTGGAGAGAGATAAAAAGGCCCTCTTAGAAAGTTTGTTATGTGTGTGTTTATAGAGTTACGAAGGATCATTCCCCGTTTGCCTCTTTCTTCTGAAACGATACGGCAGGGAGGAAGGCAGCGCGTGAGCCTAGGAGGTTTTGCGGAGTGGTGTCAGTCGGCGCTTGCTAGAAGCACGTGTTTATATTAAACAGTTCAATTTCTGAAGGAAGGAAGTTACTGCACCCTGTTACCCTCAGCCTCAGTGTATTCATCAGAAGTCCTCCTATACCTGAAGCGCGTAACTGTCTTCTCTCCATTAGGACAGAGAGTACAACAAATGTACCTATGCTAAACTTGAAAGTATATATGAACTTGGAAGCATTTTGTTACTGGGACGTCGAAGGCGGTATCTGTTACGTGTAGTTCAGTGTTGCATTACTTTGTGATCTGTGCTAAAACTTGCTCTTGTGGGCGTCCGTTGGGTTGAAAGGCTAAGAGTAAGTAGAAACGACGCGTATAAGACTGTTTCTCTTAAGTGATGTGCAGCTGAATAGTTCTTAAAACTCAAGGGGTAACTTTGCTGAAGTTAAGACATGAATTTATGCTTTTGTGTCTCAAGTTGGTCTTGTCCCCCAAGCGCTAGCCGTATGTTTGGTGCTAGACAGTCCTTGACTGTCTGGAGTGTTGAAATGTCTTATCTCTAGGCAGTGATTTTTGTGTGTAAACGGGGAGGGGGACAAATGAGCTAATTGTAATGGCATTGATTTTTTTCTTAATATCCAGCAAGTAGGAGCTGCACACAGGGGTTGTCCAGTTGAATTCTTGTCTTTGCTCCTTTATTTGCTTTAGGCATACCTGGTACTGATAAAAGTTGATGGGGATCTGCAGGCAATAGGGAGTGAACGGCGTCCACAGTAATGTATGCGTTTTTGAGTGCAGGCAAAGTCAAATACGAAGGCAGGACTGGTGGCCTAGGGTAGTGCCGCCTGCCAGGAAAAAAGCAGCTTAGGGGCAGTGGTGCCCTGAAGCCTCTGGGTATTGCTGTTTCTAATCTGCCTAGTCTGAAGTAGTTAAAATGGATTTCATTCCCCTAAACACCTTAAAGAGCTTTCGGTTTAGGAGTTCATCTGTTTTTTGCCTCATGCTTCTTCTTTTATTTTTTTTCTTTTTCTTTTACAACAGCTAGTAGTTACGTAGGGAGGGGATGTTCAGCTCCCAGCATCCACTCAGTCTTTTCAGAAAAAAAACAAGTCTGCAATTTAATTTAATCCCCTTTTTCTTCCTTTGGTCAGCCAGCAAGATTTCAGAAACGGAACCTGACCTTGTTTTCATTGATCAATCTGCAGTTTGACCCGAATGTGGGTCTGGGTTGTCGGTTTTTTGTCTGCTGGTGCAGGGTGGGAAGTGCACAGAATACGCTTCAGATGCCAGGCAGTGCAAATCCCCGCAGGAGTGCACTGAATGAGAGACAGCAGGCTTTGAGGAGTTGGTTGCAACAGCTATGTCTTTGTGATTCAGCAGAAGTCATCTTTACTTGTGTGTGCGGGCAAGAAGCTTGGGTGTTTCTATCCCAGCTGCTTGAAGATTTTGGGAGAAACGCGTGGCTCTGAGCAGGATTCTTGCGGTGGGAAGCAGTTAATTCATTAGTAGCAGCAATACCTGCATTGTGTGTAACCTCACAGAGATGTTTCTGCCAAAAGTTGTTAGAGTTAGTTATTTATCTTCATATACGGGTTTAAGTTTTTCAGGCATCTGTTTTAGCCTTTTGGGTGCGACCTGTAAGCGTGAATTACTCTTGGTTTTGGTAAGCTGTTGTTGCAATAATAAAGACAGAGTTTGGCAAAACAAACAGCTTGCTGGTGAAAACTTGGTGTGGGCTCACCAGCTTTGAGGAATACGGTGACGAAGTGGTTTGCCAGGCTCCAGCGATGTTCTGGATTAAGCAGGAGCCCTCTGATAAGATGTCAGAGGGTTTCTGGTTCTTTGAGTTGTTCTCCATTCGATCAGATCATGCAGTCAACGTGGTTTGGTTTGGTTTGTCTTCGCAGGCACTCGCAGCCAATGCTGGGACGGGGTTTGCGGTGGCAGAGCCTCAAATTGCCATGTTCTGTGGCAAGCTAAATATGCATGTGAATATCCAGACTGGGAAATGGGAACCTGACACTTCTGGGACCAAGAGCTGCTTTGGAAGAAAGGAAGAGATTCTGCAGTACTGCCAGGAGGTGAGTTTTAATGTGTGATCTGGAACCTTCACCGCTGCTGAGGAATTGGATTCCAGTTGAGCTGGCCACTAGCAAATGAACCCTGCAGGAGACTAACTTGCTTTTGACTAGCTCAGTTCCCTGAACGGTCTTGCTGTGTTACTGCCCAGGAAGAGCAGGGAGAACACTGCAGTGGGATTTAGGAGCTGGCTTTGATTTAGATCAGCTTACGCTGCCACAGAAGGTCCTCGGTCTGTTAAGTCAGAGAGGTATCCGTGTCTGTGTTTGCAGGGGTTTCTCCCAATGTTCTGCCTCTGAGCTGCTTAACCAGCAACTGCTCTGCGTTTGTGCAAAACGGAACCTGACACCTATTCTAATTAGAACGTGGCTGTGTTGTTCTGGGTGACTGTGTTCAGATCAGCCGGAACATTAGAAAAATATTTTCATCAAAACGTTGACGGTATTTTTAGGCTCTTTGTGCTTCATTGTAAAAAAACATAATCTCCTTTCACTGCGCTCCAAATATACTGTGGCATACTGGCCTTGATAAATGTCTTTAATCGTTCCTCTGAGGGTGACAGGCACATAAAGTACCACAGGGAATGTTGGTGGGTTTGTTGTTGGGGTTTTTTTATTGTTTTTTTTTTAATGGGAAGGTGATAGAGCACACCATGTCTGGACTGGAGAACGTTTGAAGCTGTTTTCCAGGGGTGATATAACTGGGCTACATTTGGTTCACGTAGCAGAAGCCTAAATAGAAGTCAGTGTCTGGACCCGAGAACTCGAGCAGCACATGGGGATCATATTAATACATCATAAATGGAGCAGGCATAAGGAAACCTGAGGAGGTAGCTTGACAAGTGACAAGAGAGTCTGAAGATATTACTAAACCCTATGTGTTGGAGCTTGCCCTTTTCCAGAGTGGGTCGTGCTGCACCAGACAGAATAGAACAGATAAATACTTCTCCACTGTCATGCAAAGCCAAACACTTCAGCTTAGTGCCGATGAAGGCTCTTGCCCCTGACCTGGCTTTCTCTTGCCCCAGAGAAGTGATGACACGATGCCATTTCTCAAGCCTTGGGTGACTGGCAGCTGGGGGCTTTTTTATGTCTTCAGCTGTCATAGGCTTGATCCAGAAGAGAATGTGTATCCATGTGCAAATTTGAACTTGTTTTTGTGTTAGAGAATCAGCCTCGCTACTTCTGATTCGGAGCCGCTTTGCACGTTCTCTCTCCTTTCTGGAGAGAAACCTATCCGTGTGTCTTGTTGAACAGATGTATCCAGACCTTCAGATTACGAACGTTGTGGAAGCCAATCAACCTGTCAGCATCGACAGCTGGTGCAAGAGAGGGAAGAAACAGTGCAAGGACCACACTCATATTGTCGTGCCCTACAAGTGCCTGGGTGAGTGCGTGGTATGATGTGTTTGTGCATTCTTGTGGGAGGAGCAAAGCATTGCCTCCTGGCTTCTTACAGAGAGAACGACTGAGTTTGTAAGGCTTCTCTCGTATCAGGTTGCCATTTCCACGTCCAGCTTCCACTTAAACATTTTTATTTCCACAAGATGGAATTCTGCCTTTCTCGAGCAGATCCGGCAGCTTGATAACAGCTGTGGTGGACTAATGGTGCCTGGCGTGAAAAAGAAATCCCCATTCTCTCTGCAACTGCCATAAAAACCTGAAGGCTATTGTATCTGAGTATCACAAAGACATTGGGATTTAATACTCTGATCCTATTTTTGTGGAGCTTTAATATTTTGTTGCCTTGGAGACTTAAATGCTCAGTGTGTTCAGGCTTCCTGCTTTGGTCTTGGCAAGAGATCTCTATTCTATTTCAATGACTATATTTAAACTTTGCTGTTTCAAAGAGGCCCTCCTTCTTGCAGCTGTATCCCATGTCCCCACTTTGAACTGTGAAAGAATAGGAGATCAACTGTGGTGGATTTCGTGGTGCTTTCCAGAATCTGTCCACCCACTTGAATCAGGCAACATGTTTAGCTTGTTTACCTTGCGGCTTTTGACCTGTAGGTTGCGCCTGACGCTGTGCTGCACTGCATGTGTTCTTAGTAGTAAGCTTAGTCTCAGCTGGCTGAGTCTCTTTTCAGTTATCCACTGAAAAAGACCTGTTTTGCAAGAAGTCTTGTGCGATCTTGGAGAGTCCGATCGCTGGGAGCGTTCAGCGGGAACCGGTTTTCGTAACTGGTATCCGTATCTCAGGTTAGCATGTGGTTTGACAGAGGAGAACATGAGCAAATCTGCAGAACTGTGTGGGCACTGTTCTCCTGAATGTAATACCCTCCACTAGGCGGTCATAAAGCACTTCATAAGAAATGAAATTTGGTGTGGATGCATGCTGGGAGAAAGATGCATCTCTTTACAGATGTGGAAATTCAGGTTTGAGAAGCAACCAAGCCCAGCCGATTATACTGAGAACTTCTGAGGGTGAAGGCAAGATCTCTGGATTTATAAGGAGTCATCTCTTTTAGAAATAATCCTCCCCCACGCCTGTTCTCCAGCTGAAAAATAGGCTTTTAGTGACACTGCCCTAAAATTTGATAAGCACTAAACTATCTGTTAAAGTTTTTAATTAGCGTCTTTCACAGTCGTCTTGACTTGTTCGGCCCAGCCTGCAGGGCAGCTTTGGCTTTCAGATCTGAGCTGCAAGTCAGTAGTCCGTCTGTGTATAAAATACCTTTCTGTTGTCTTCAGCAGTCCACGCATTGCTTGTTGCAAATGGATGATGTGTTTCTCTGGGGTGCCTGTGACTTTTTGATTGTAGTCGAAGTGTGTGTTTTTGTTCCCCTTCCTGCTTGTGTCTTCCTTCCTTCCTACATTAATGCACAGGCTATCTTGAGGTAGGATCTTGCTGTCATACCATGTTTAACCTTCTCCTGCCTCCCCCCACCCCTGAAAGCTCTTTTGTATTTCAAAGGTGAAGAGGGGAGAAGAGGAGAACCCATTAGCGCTCTCACTGAACTGTAAAATACAGGTAACAATAGGATGATGGGAGCAGGGCTGAGCCTGGTGAGGTGTGAAAAGACAAACTGCTGACAGTTCTGGCGAGGCTGTTAGGTGGCATGGGAACACCTTTAACGCCTGCTCTGATCTGAAAAGGCAGAGGATTTTTCTTTTTTGATAGCAGTGGCCGTGAATGGGAAAAGTGTCCGTTAACGTGTAGCGTGTTAAGGGTTTTCCAGTTCCTAGGTGAACTGAGGGAACCTTCCGTGTGTCTTAGGAGAAGGCGCTAGGATTCAGTGTTTTTCAAAACAGCCGTTTAATGGCTGGGTTTTAGTATTGTATTTGATCAGCGTGAGTCTTCTGCCTTCAGTCCCCAGAGCTACGGTCTCATGATTTTAAAGTTTGGTGAGTTTTAGCTTTCTTGCCAGAAACTTTTTAACTAACCTCTTGTGAGAGTGAAGGAGGAAGGATTATTAACCCAAAATTGTAACTGGCCTCTTTTGAGAGAAGAAAATGGTGAAAATACCATTTCTCTGTTGTGTCTGTTAGTTCAAAATTTAACGAATTTAAAAGGGATGATGAATGCTAGTTGGATTTTGTTACCTTGCGGTTGTCATCAGATAATTTGTCCCTAAACTCTGCTTGACTTGTGTGTAGCGCATAGGAGAAGTGTCCATGAGCCTTTGGTATTGGTACTAGAGGGCTGCAAAAAAATTGGTCGTGCAAAATACTAAAATGTATTTTGAAATCATAATGTGGATGGTGGTTTGGACAAATAATTCTGCTCCCTGGAGACTCCATGAGAGAAGGCATTTGACCTAAAGAACTTTTCTCCAATTTTAACAAAGGATTCCTAGAGCTGCCAGTCAGGTGTGCGAGGTACGTTGCTTTGAAACGCTTGAACTGAACATCTTTTTCTGGTCTTCTCAGAGTGTCTAGATACCTCCTTATTTTAAAAATTACTGGATGTGGCATTTAAATCTGCAGGAAAGCCAGAAAAATCTCAGCTTTGAGAAAATGTCACTTTTTGGATTCCGTTGGCACTGTTTGTTAGGACATCTGCGCTAAGAACAGAAAGTAATGCTCATGTAGTTCTGGTACTTATTTGACGTGTGTTGGTACCAGACTGAGTCGTGGTGGAAATTTAGGCTAAATATCTTTTAAGTCCAACTAATACAGAGTCTGTAGAGCAGACCGATTCTTTCTCTCTCTTTCTCTCTCCCCCCCCTCTCTCTCTCCCCCCGCCCCCTTCCCGCCTTCCTCAAAAGCAAAAGTCTGGTTTTAAGATTGTGCCAGAATTTCATCATGCTGGTGAGATTGTGATTCTCTAAAGGTTGGAATGCAGCGCATTTGCTGACTCTGGTTCTACTCTGGTTTTTGGGTGTATAGTTTTCATTTTTGCAGCCCTCTGTGTTATGGTTAGGACTGTCCGAGTCAGGGAATGTGCCGCAGTTAATCCTGAATTAAACCATCTGGAAACCGTTCAAAACAAAACAAAAACAGAGAATACTTACTCAGATACCCAGATACTGAAAACATAGATAACAGTCGCGGCATATAAAAATTTCCAGGCTGTTACAGCACCAGACGGCAGGAGCTAGCTTTAGTATGATGCGGGTCGTTTAGAAGATACTGGCGATTAAGTGGCTTGAAAACTTCGTATGCAGATGCAATCTTTTTGAAAAGATTTGTATGAAATTTCTCCAGCCGATCCTCTCTGTTCCACGAACATCTATTTATTAACTCGCACTGTAAACTTTGCCTTCAGTTCAGCCTTAGGGTTCACGAAATGTTTCAGCGATCAGCCCCTACTCCTGTTTTTACCTTGGAAGCTCTGAGGCTCTTTTTTCGCCGTCAATTTCCAGAGATGGCTCCTGATCTGACCTGTTCCCATTAAGAATATACCAAACCTTTAAGGCACTTGCAACGAGGTGTACTTTGGGGGAGTTCTGATAGTGGCTTTGTTTTCTGTTGGAAGTTGGCCGTGTGTGAACTGTGAATGTTTCTTGTTTTTCAGTGGGTGAGTTTGTAAGCGATGTCCTGCTGGTTCCGGAGAAGTGCCGATTCTTCCACAAAGAGCGCATGGATGTCTGTAAAAGCCATCAGCATTGGCACACTGTGGCAAAAGAGGTAACTGAGCTGCTGTGGCAGGAATATTTATTCTGGATCTGTCCGCTTGGATGCTTGCAGTATGGGAGCATAACAGCGTTTATCTCTGGGGTCTGTTACTCCCACGTTGCAGTCTATGGACTGAGGCAGGGAGCAATGAAAAAATAAATTTAAAAGTGACTTTAAAAAAAACCCGACTGTGTAGCTAGCTGAGTTGTTATTCACTCATTAAAAGCTGTCCTAAGTAGCTTGCCCAAGATCATACTCTAGGATGGAGCTAGGAATTTGAAATCAGGTGGCTAGGGTATTGCTTTAACCAGTGGCTCATCCTTCTCTGCGGGGTAGAGAGCTACGGTGGTCATAGGATGTTTGCCATTTTTCTTCCATGTTTTGTATTAATGTATCTGCTGCTGCTGGGGATTTGGTTGGGAGTGCTTGCTTGGGAACAATCTGAGTTTCATTGTGACTGATTAGTGGAGGTTTTACATAAGAGATGGATTATCTTCTCAGAATAAATCTAGCCCATGGGGTTTTTGTGGGTTTTTTGGCTTGGTGGTTTGGTTTTTTTTTTATCTGACTAGCAAAAATGTTGCAAAATCTCTGCACGCCCGTTTCAACTGGGGGTAATAAAAACAAGATTGTGACGAAATGTACGTGTTTTCCATTTTGTAGAAACGGCAATTGTAGAACCAGACACACAATGGTTAGTCGTGATGCTGCTAGTAAAGATGAGGTTAAGGATGTACCAGTTAAACGTCCTGTTTCTTTAAAATCCCGGGAGCCAAAACCTGTCTAAATAAAGCTGTGCTAGAGAAATTGCCTTTTAATTAGGGATAAACTGGTTAATGTCTAGCAAATTTAAAAATCACTCGCTTTTAACATATTTGGCTCATTTTACATCCTTGCTGTAACAAAGCAAAGCACAAAAGGGTTCTGATATACATAATAAAGCCATTCTTACTTCATTCTTCTCTGGAGCACGACAAAGCCGTGTATTTCCTTAGCTTAAGAGAAGCGTATAGACATAACATCTGATCGCAGTTTGCATTTGGCTTTTTCTTGAATTATCTGATTGATTTTCATCTACAGCATGCCAAAATAATCTTGACACAAAGTCCATTTGAGCGATTATTCACTTACTCCAATGTAAAGTTTAGCAGATAAAGTTTAATGAAATGGCCAGCCCAGAAAAGCAAGCAGCAGTTCTGTTTCTTTCAAGTGCTCTCTCCCTTGAGTTGGCACAAAGTGTCTAGTTATTTTTCCGAAACTTAGCCAGGCTGACAAGGCAGCGGTTGTTAGGGCTGGGGGGTGGGCGGGGGCATTTGATACGCGAACACCAGGAAGCAATGCGTGGCTCTGAATCTGGGACTTCTCTGGGGATTTTGCTTAAGCTACAAGTTTCAAATCCATTTGCCTTCGATGTTGAGGCTTAGGTTGTATGTTGCTGTTGTCTTTTTGCTGTAAATTTTAGAGCATTGGTAGCATTCTTGGGATCTATGATAGGCAAACTTCAGCTTTATCCAGAGCAAGAGTGTGATGCTAAACTGACATAAATGGGCTCCTCTTTCAGGCCTGTCTGACAGAAGGGATGATCCTGCACAGTTACGGCATGCTGCTGCCCTGCGGAGTAGACCAGTTCCATGGAACAGAGTATGTATGTTGTCCTCAGACAAAGGTTGTGGATGAGGCTCTGTCCAAAGAGGAGGAGGACGAAGATGAAGATGAAGACTATGACCTTTATAAAAGGTAGGGTTCTTACTGGCGTAGATGTTAACAGCTCTGTATGTGAAGTTGCTGCATGTGAATATTTCACCGGGTGACTCCTTTGTGGCGGGGATTGAGAGGAGAATTTCCGTGCTTTTGGATTTCCCAAAGGAGTGTCCCGAGCCTGAAAAAGCGTTGCGGAAGGACAAATGCCTTTGCACTGCTCCCATTACTGGAGGAGCTAAACAGCCCCCCTCCCTTCATCTTTAGCCTGTCAAAAAGACTGTCTGATTGTTACAGTAGGTACCTCCCCCAAATATGATAGACTTTCACTTACTTGAAAGAAGCTGATGAGAGAATGCAAGGAAACCCCGCTAAGCCAGAGGCACGGAGAAGTTGTCTGTAACGAGGGAGGTCCGGTTGACGGGCTGATCGATAGCTGGTACATTTATTTTTCCCATCTCTTGTGTTTCTAGAACAGGTGAAAAAGGAATCGTTATTCTGGTACATCAAAGGTTGGCTGCGAAGTGATTAGCCTTAACTTTACCCCCTAATTTAACCGTATCCCTTCAGTGAGTTCCCTACAGAGGCAGGTGTAGAAGCCTTCACAGGAACGGCTGTGGAGGAAGATGAGGATGAAGATGATGAAGGGGAAGAGGAGGAGGACGTGGTGGAAGACCGTGATTACTATTATGATAGCTACAAAGTTGACGATTACAATGAAGAGACCCCCACAGAGCCTAGCAACGACAAGGCTGTTTCCGAAAAAGAAGTCAGCAGCGATATGAAATGTAAGACACATTCTAGCCTACAGGCCTCTTGCTTCCTTGCGAGTATTCTTGTTGGCTGTCAGTTGGTGATGGGTTTTTGATCGAGTCGATAAATGCCGCTTGGAAGTTTTATTTGCCAGATAAGTTAGCAAACAGAGGAAAGCTGATGATGCGTGTGTTTCAAGTGTTGAAATTAACTCTCTAGAGCATGAGCCATATGTTTCCAGATAAACAGCAGTTCTGCTGGCAGAAGGTCCAGTGTTTGGCACGTTGAAGGAGCACCTCCGTGAAGGTGCGGTGTTGAGTCAGAAAACCGTATCTGCATAGGCTAATTTTGGAAAATCTTAGGCATTTGGGGTAAAATCCTAGTTTGGGGTGATTATCTTGGATTTGGTGTTTTCTAGCAGTTTGTGAAAAGGAAGCTAAAAGCGGCGGGCCGTACTCTGCAGAGGTGGCCTGAAGGGGCCATCTGGCCCTTTAAAGGGTGAGGAAGGTACTCGGTGCTGCCTTAGTAGCCTTCGCAGAAACCCTTCTCTTTCACGAAAGCCAGCCAGCCAACAGAATTGGCCCAATTTTATTATATGAGTAATATATGCTCACCGCAGTAGTAACATGTGCTCTACTTGCAGTAGCTTTTGTTAAGTGGTAGGTGCCATTGCAAAGGGCATCTGCTGGTTGTGTGGTGCCCCAGCGTTATGCGACGTCCTATACTTTACGTGTAGAAGTGTCTGCAGAGGAAGGAGGAGGGGAGAGGGAATGAAACTCAATTAGCTACGGATCACTGAATCATTGCCAGCAGTTCTTGCATCTTTTTGGTAAAATGCCAGCATGCTGCAGATAATTTTACTTGCTGCAACAAGGCTTAGCTCATATATGTACAGGACTGTTAAGATCTGCAGGTGTTGAAACAGAATTGGAACAATATGACTGGGGTGTCTGTTTTGGGGGTACGCAGTCTTTATTGCCCAAAGTACCGTGAACAGTTGCTAACTTGCAGACTGCATCTGATCTCTTGCCTCAAAATAACCCAGCTGCTTATATTGCCCGCTTATTGTGAAGCGGTCTATGTGCCGTGGCTACCTGGAGTTTCAATATTTGGTGTATAGATGTTTCAGAACTTCAAACCTAGCGGCTGAGATTGCCGTGGCGATCGTGTTCCTTTTGCTTAGCCTGCCTTTTCACTTGCTCTTATACCTCACCTTTAAGATGTGAAGTGTGTCTATCCAGGCTGAATGCAGCGGAACAGGACATCTTCAAATGCTTTAAGCAGCCCTAATGTTTTTGTTTTTTTTTTTTTCCATCACGTTGGTTTTGTACCAAGAGCGGAGGCTCTACCGCTGGGACACTGGAGGCGTGACACTGTGGCATCGGCAAAATAGATCCTTGTTGTTTCAGCCTCTAGCTAAGGAGAAGTCACTCTAGCAGATGAGAGCTCGGTGTCGAGACGACTGCTTGGGTAGCTTGCTGCTGCGTGTCCGCTCCAAAGCACGACATGCAGGTGCTTCCCTCGATAGCGCTGTTGAGCCTTGTGATGAATGTTTCTGCAATGTTAAAAATCCCCCCCAAAACTGACAAAAGCCCTTTGGTTGGTGAAGCAGCAATGCTGAAGCCAGCGCTGGCGCCCTAGAAGGAGATGTGAACTAGAGCCACCGCTGTGTTGTGTAAGTCGCTCGGCAAGGCCTGTGCTTCTCACCAGCTCATGTTCTAACCCGTCTCCACACAGCTGTCTGCTCCCAGGAGGCGATGACAGGGCCCTGCCGGGCTGTGATGCCTCGTTGGTACTTCGACCCTAACAAGAGAAAATGCATTTGCTTTATATATGGAGGCTGCGGAGGCAACAGGAACAATTTTGAGTCAGAGGAGTATTGTATGGCTGTGTGTAAAAAGATGAGTAAGTCCTGCCTCCCACTGGCCCTTTTGCAGCTAGCCTCTGTCTGTCTGGCGTTTGGTGTCTCCTCCTCCTTGCCGAGGTCAAGAGAGGATACGTCTGTAGCTCATCCTTTTGGTTCTGGTGTCTGCAGCAGTTCTGTCTGTCCTTTTGCAGCAGTCTCCTCTTGTCTCCGCTTCTCTGGGTCTTTAGGGTGAACTTTCCAGGGGAAAGTGGCTCTCGACGTATGCTGTCTGTGCTCACCGTTGGCTTGCAGCTCTGGCTAAGGGCTTAGTTGTTGTCTTCCAGATCTATAGTAGGGACCACGGCCTGTCTCTAACCTCTTGTGAAAACACATAGCTCGCCTGTTTGCGTAGCTGGCTGGCTTCCCAAATGTATGGAAGGGAGCGCTCGCTTTCCCCAGTCGTCTTACCCTGCATACGTTTGAGCGGTCGGTCCTGACAGGTGGGCTGCTACTCGCCGTTCTCCTGGTAGCAGGCATTTTCTTGCTGTTTTATTTTGGGAAAATACCGGAGAAGTAATATAGAATTCAGATTCCCACTTTCAGCTCGGTTTGAAATACAAATCATGACTCAGTCCCTGCATTTCTGAGAGCTTGAGGTTTTTGGCACCAATTTCGGCTGGCTTTTATGTCAGATGATAAAACTACCAAAAACATTTTAACCTCCTTGCTAATCTTATTGTTGAACTCCAGCACTTCCACTTCAGCTACCATTAAAGCCTTTTGAAAGGCTTTTTGTGTTATCTGGGGCTTGGCAGTCTGACTATACAGCCATAATCCTGTTTACAAAATGGACTTCATGCAAGTGCTTTAGATTGGGCTGATCTAACTGAAGTGGTGAAATAAGAGATGCGGATATCAGGAGCTTTTTGTAGAAAAGTTTGTCCTGTTGCAGAGGGATTTGGGGCTGGAGAGCGAGTTCTCGGTGTCCAAGCCTGGTTCAGAAATGCCACGAGCGTGCTGATCTGACGCCGTCCTTTGCACGCAACAATAATGCCTGTGTTGTACGTTGCCTTTATTTCACGCCGTAATCCTTCCCCCTTCTTCGCTCCTCCTTCCCTAATAAGAGTAAAGGTTGGTGGATTCAGGTGCATGCTAAACTCTTACCCTGTATTCGTGCTAAAGTGCCACCAGGTAAACTTTTTTCTGAAGCCTGCCATCTTTCAATGATGTGCTGGAGGTTTTTTCCGCCCTAATAATGAATACGGCTGAGAGGTTGCCTTAGCTTTCCCTTCCTGCCCCTCCCTCTGCCGAAGGGCAACAACGGAGTGCATCATGTTTGCCTTAGATCCTTTCGGAGAAGGGGCTCTGGGATGTGTAGTTTCTAAACCTGTAGCACAGAAACTTGGTTCAGCGTTCCCTGAACTGCAGTATGTGGAGTACAGAGCCCCTGTTGCGGACTTTGCAGATGCTTGAGCTTGTCAGTTCTGAAATTTTATTTCTCCTCCAGTTGAATTTGAATGTCTTAAAGATACAAACTGTCCGGTTTGTTGGACAAGTCAATTTGCCACTCTGAGCCAGCCTCCTTCTGTTGCTGTCTTGTCTAATAGCATTGCCTGTTAGTCCTGCATGGTACGTCTGGTAGGGAAGGTAGGTTTGAAGTGTAAAATACTGGGTAGCGTTTTGTGCAGATTTATCGTCGAGCTCCCTAATCATATTAATGATGTCTGGAGCCAGCCTGTCAGCAAACAGCTAATGCACAAAATGCCATTTAAACTATCCAAAGCCAGCGTGAAAGGGAAGAGAAAACAAGTTCTTTATTCTGCAATCCAAGTCATTCTGTTGCTGGAGCTGAATGATGCTTGTCTCAGAACTAATGAGAAGACTGAACAGGTGCTGGTTGCCGCAGTGCATTGCTGTGCTTTTGGGATGATGTAACTAACTGATGTTGTGCAGTAAATTGGCAGCTTAAAGATACCAAAATGGACTCCTGGTAGGTGGCGGTTCAGTAAACTCAGTCTGCCAGATTGTTAATTATGCAGGCGTGGAGACCCCTCTCCCTACCTGTCCTTTGCAATCCAGGATCACAGCTCTCTGAACCTCCGCTTATCCTTTCCCTCTCTTTGCAGTGCCAACTGATGACGTGGATGTCTACTTTGAAACCCCCGCTGATGACAATGAACATGCCCGCTTCCAGAAGGCAAAGGAGCAGCTGGAGGTCAGACACCACAACCGCATGGACCGGGTGAGCATCTAGCTTCAGTCATTTGTGCTGTGCTGCGCTGCGTAGTTGCCGCCCGTGTTTTTCTGGACAAATTGACGGTGAACTGACTTCCTTTCCGGTCACCAGCCTTCCATGCGTTTCTTGCAACGTGACCACACTGTGGGCAGTTAGATTTTCGTTTCCTCAGAGTGCTGGGAGGGAGGAATCACTGGGGACACTTGGCTTGCTGCTCGGAGCGCTTAAGTGCTAGGTGTAAACCCCACAGCAGCTCTCTTGTGCCTTCAGAACCCAACCAGGCTGTACAAGGGATCTGCCTGCGAAAGCAAATTGGCTCGCGAAGATCAGACGTGAATTTGTGTCTTGTTGATGTGCTCTGTCCTTTTCTTGCCCAGGTGAAAAAGGAATGGGAGGAAGCAGAACACCAAGCTGTAAATCTCCCCAAGGCGGAAAGGCAGACTCTCATTCAGGTAAGAGTTGAAGGACCGGAAGAGGGAAGTTACCGGTGCTTGGCCTTCGTCTTCTCAATGAACCGAACGAGAGATTGTAACGTTCAGAGCCAAGAGACAACTGAGATGGAAGAACAGCTTTCCTGTTCTGCCAACAGCTGCCTCTTAAAGGAGATTTGATTCAATTGCGTGCTTTGTTCTTAAAGCTGGAGATGATCCGATACCGTGCCAGGTCCTTTCCTAAACCCAGGAGTCGGAAGCTATCTCGCCCCTCAAGCATAGTGACAGCAGAGCCAAATTGTAACTTCAGACCTTTGGCCTGTTTTGCACTAACCGGTGGCCTCGCAGCCCGGTTCAGATTGGCCCTGACTCTCTGGACATGCATTTCCTGTTCGGGCAGACTTAGTGAAAACCATTTAGACAGCAGATAAAGCTGGTTTGCTGCCAAAGTGCCAGTCTTCTGCCTTATGAGGAGAGTTCCGTTAGACTGTGAAGTTAATCAGGGATATTCTCAGCAGGGGTTTGTTAGGGGCAGGCTCTTCCGGCAGTGACAACTATATGAAGTTCCCTGAAGCCGATACACAACTAAGTGACTGACTCCAGCTTTTAAGCCCACTTTGCATTTTGTCCTGGAACACGGTTTCCTCTCTACATTTTTCAACGTAAGTCCAAAAGAGTTTTCCATCATCTCTGTTGGAACGTAACAATGCTTGATGGACTTTCCTGGCTCGTTCGGAGGTGTGGGTTATGACCTTTCCAATAGAATATATAGAGATTTGATCTGAAGGCGTGCTGATGAAAAATCCCCTATACAATACCTTTGTAAACTTCTGCAAATTCAGATCAGCGGCGCTAGGCTGAAAGGATCTATCCTGTTTCCGTATTGCAGGGTTGAGGGAAAGAATTAGTACTGTGTCATTCGTTCAGTATGGTCTGGACCTCCCAGCTTCAACATGATCTTTGTCTGCAAGGCCACGTGCCCTCTTCAGACCTTTGAAATGGGTTGCGAAGGAAGTTGGGAAGGCAAGTTGTCACCATTGAATTTGCAGAGGTGAAGTCTGCATCAGCATCTGTCGGTGCCCTTCTCTCCTACTGTAAATGCCAAGGACAAGCAGCGTGACAGGCTCCATTTGTTCTAAGGAGTTACGTGAGAGACAGTAGGTGACCCTGACGCATACGGTGCATTTCATGCGGACTCCTTTCTTTGTTCCAGCACTTCCAGGCAATGGTTAAATCTCTGGAGAAAGAGGCGGCAAGTGAGAAGCAGCAGCTTGTGGAAACTCACCTGGCTCGTGTGGAGGCCATGTTGAACGATCGCCGTCGGATTGCTCTGGAGAACTACCTGGCTGCCCTGCAGGCTGACCCGCCGCGGGTGAGTGTCTTTGCAACAAATTTTGACAATAGGGTAGCGCTGGGTAAGGCGGAAGGTGGGAATGGCTTGGCAAGAAGACTGCCGGTGACTTGCCGGGGCAGAAGCTGGGAATAGGTTCCCGGTGGCAGTTTGTGCTGCAGACCTAGCGGTGGGTGTCCTAATTGACTCACTCGCCTTTCTGCCTGGTTTAAAAAACCCTCCGCTTCATTCAGTGTTCATAAGGCATAGTGTTCTGAGTCAGACAGGCTTAATTATAAAGAAAATATCTAAGAGGTTAGCGCAGTTGATTGATCTGTCTGGTAACAAAGCAGGCTCGCATCTGAAGTGCCGTATTTCAGCTGTGAGTTTTATTTGAATCAAATGGATTTGAACTCTTCCCCTCCTCGAATCCTGCAGCCCCACCGCATCCTGCAAGCTCTGAAGCGCTATGTTCGTGCTGAGAACAAGGACCGTCTGCACACCATCCGCCATTACCAGCACGTCCTGGCAGTTGACCCAGAAAAGGCTGCACAGATGAAATCTCAGGTATAAGAATGTTTCTATCAAGGGAGGCATTGTTACCCAGCCCTGGCTGTCGGAGACTCTAGAAGCCATGCGTCGAGTCCTCACGCTTATTTGCTGAGTACTGTAGCAACTTCTCATACTTGTGCAGAGATCTCTCATTCTGTATGCGTATTGCCCGTCACCAGATTTTTCCTTGGTACTCGACCCAGTGTGAAAATTTGAAACTCTGGTTTATATATGAATTATTGTTGGTCGCCGTGACAAGCCTAGGGGTTTAGAACTAGTTCGATATCGGTTTTGTGCTTCCTTTTGTCTAACGCCCGTGGAATTATTTACTGGGGACTTGGTCATCCTTGAAGAGACTTCCTCACTTCTTCCGAGGCCTCCTCTCTACGTGTTCCTTTCATTAGACTTGTTCTTCACGATGCCTGTGTTTTGAGTTTGTGGGAGTTCTCTTGTGCCTCCGCAGAGTTACTGCCTTGTTTCCAAAGCGTCGTACATAACCCTTACCAAGCACTCGATCATCGTTGTTAGCTGTGTTAGAAAGTCTGTTTTGATGAGTTTATTTTGTGCTGCTGCCGTATATTTTACTCCCGAACAGCCAGAAAGTCATTTTCCATCTGCTGGGTAGTGTAGGTGAATATGGTGCTTCAAGGGGATGTCAGACCTGGCCGTTGTAAGAGTAGTTGCAGATACTCCACACATCTTTTAAATTACATCCCGATACTTGTTTTTGCAGCCCACTTTTAGAATGGTGAAAGACGTACTGAAAGGCCTAACTAAGATTCAAATTAAGAATGGCCCGTTAATATTGAAAGATCTGTTTGTAAGGGTATGTCCTTGTGTACGATCAGAGAGAAGCAGAGAGAACTGACTGTCCAGTTGCAGCTTCAGGAGTGTAATCTGTGTTTTACCAGTCCCAGTTTTGGCCGGTCTGCTGCTTTGAAATATCTTTGAATTCTGTAATGCATGAAAGGTAGGCAAGAACAGAAAAGAATGGAGAGCTGCAAGGAGACAATGCAAGGAGACGATGCAGTGGAGCACATCCAGTGCTGCCAGATGGAAAGAAATAGGCACTGAGGGGAAAGGAAAAAAAAAAAAATCTTGGGTGTATAACCAGTAGATGGAAATATCACGGTTTAAGAGTAAGACGGGGACTGGAGTCTGTTACTGTCACCTCTGGTGAGGTGTAGAGCAGAGTTGCAGTGATTCTTCCAGAAGCGAACCTCGTGCTTGGAGGTGCCTGGTCCCGTGGGTTTCACGTTGTTTCTGGGTGCTAGCAGCGCACCTTCAATTCTTGCCTCTCGGGTTGTCTGCCACGGCTTCTATGATTCTTGTTAAGCTGCGCATCCTCAGAAAGAGTGGTAGCAATTGTGGAATTTACAAGCTGATGTTTGGCTTGTGATGTGGAATACGTGATAGCATTTTCAGAGACAGCTTTAGCATATCAAGCACAGTCCACCCTGACCCTTTGTTCTGATGCTGCCGAAGCCCAAGAGGGAGTGTGTGAACCGTATTCTTAAGCTAAAATCTAAACAGTCCTTAATTTATTCTGAAGGCTGCAGTGTCAACAAACCGACGTGCGAGGGATGTGGGTGGTACAGTTCAATTTCCATTCGCTTTACTTTTCAGGTGCACTTTAAGCTCCTCAGTCGATTCCCTTGATTGACAAGCTGCTACATGTAAAATGAAACTGCTTTCATCCTTGCTCTTAAAGGTCAGGTGCAAGTCAGACTGTAAAACAGGTCCATTCAACTCCTTAGCTTTTTTTTCCAACATTTGGCCGTCCATATAAATGTTTTTCTTGGTCTGTGTGATCCCTGATTATGCAGCACCCTCTTCAGGTCAGGCTTGACTTCACCAGTGAATTTAATACGCTAGGGAAGAGCGATTTGAGGTTGCGTAGAGTTTGAATTTATTTCTCAAATGAAGGGAGAAGGCGGTTGCCGGTGAGTGGGTATAGTGGGTGTAAGACAAATGTAATGCCACTGTTGTTCTGAAAGGCACCTTTCGTCTGAAACCAGAGTTGATAAATAATATTGTCCGCTCCCTTTGCATGTCTCTTTTCTAGTAGTCAGGAATGATAATCCATTTAATAAAGCACTTGCTTGTCGCTGCTGCAGGAATTGAATTATGACTGTACCTGTCATATGGGAAATACCAGCCTCAGTGTTTGCAGTGGAGAGCTGGTTACAGCAAGAGTCAGCTGAATCCTCTCTCTCATCCCCAGCCTTTCCCAAAATACTGAGCGCGTCACGTAAAAATGGCCAATTCCAGTGAAGCATGACGCGATAAGAGAGCGTCGGTCACAGAACTGGACTAGATGGACCTGTGTCTCATTCTCCTGTCTGTTGTGGCAAATCCACCAGCAGTAGATATTTTCTTAAACCAGTGAAGTACCGGTACCAATCAAGTGACTGACAGTCTCTGCCTACTCCAACACACTCTTGTACATTTGCAGGTGATGACACATCTCCATGTGATTGAGGAGCGGATGAATCAAAGCTTGTCTCTGCTCTACAAGGTGCCATATGTGGCTGAAGAAATTCAGGATGAGATTGGTGAGTGTCTCTGTGTGCCAGCTCCCGTGCCACCGTGTTTGACTGCACGCTTTTATATCGAGTGAAGTGGGCTCCAAAAAGATTGCTAGCTTCTTTGAGGGGATGCCCTCAACAACGAGCGCTTTGGCTTAGGCAGATACTCTCAGGGTTTTGCAACACAGCCAGTCAGAATAGCTTCTTCCTAAGAACTTGTGCTGTCTGTTTAAAAAAGCCAACAACGTTCAGAACAGCAAAGCTGTCTCTCAAAGGGGGATGAAAAAGATCCATAAAAATAAGCAGATGCTTTCCTGCTTTATAGGAGTTTGATCCCATCTTGCCAAAACCTCTTGCCACATCAAACCTCTTGGCCCTTATTTGCATGTATTTCTAGTCAACGCCTTTACTGAGAATTCCAGATGAGACTTCAGAGCACGCAAGATAAGATAACCTGGCAGCCCCGAACAGTGTTCCCCCTGCAGCCCTGCCTCAGCTAGGTTCAGACCATCTGCCCCTTTCTGTTCCTGCCAGGCTTCATGCAGTTTGTGTAATATTTCCTCTTACTCCTTTCAGATGAGCTGCTTCAGGAGCAACGTGCAGACATGGATCAGTTCACATCCTCCATTTCTGAATCCCAGGTGGATGTCAGAGTGAGCTCTGAGGAGAGTGAAGAAATTCCCCTGGAGGGCAAACCTTTCCGTCCGTTCCAGGTGAAAACCTTCCCAGCCTTGCCTGAAAGCGAAGGTATGTGGAACTGAAAATGGGGTTCGCTGGCTTTACAAAACGTGGGCGCTTTTTCTTAGCCGGTAGGCTCAGCTCGGTGGCACAGAAAGCTCCATCCCCTGGGGTGATTTAAGAGTAAAGCAGTCGCCCCAGCAGTACCTCTCAGACTCTGTCCATTGGAACGAGGCAGTGCCGCTGGTAATTTGCACTGAGCTGCTGTCTTGATTTTTCCGATGCCTCTCTTTGCAAAATTGTTTTCTCTCTTTCTGTTTTGCAGGGAGTGTTAAATTTTTACTGTGCGGTTTGACTCTGGAATTAGTTTTCAGCCTTTAACCAAAACGCTCTCGTGTCGTGTTCAGTTTTTGTGCCGTGACCTGCTGAAGGGCTGCAGGAATTCTCTTCGGTTTTTGGGTTTTTTTTTGTTTGAGAGAGAGATCTATGTTTTTTGTATCATCGGGTGTTGACAGCTGGTGTGTGCGCGTGTAGTTATTTTAAAAACGCTGGAACAGAGTCCTGAGCTTAAAGAAAGCTGTAGACTAAAAGCTTTTCCCAGGGTCTGAGTCAGAAATCATGCGCAAGCCAAGCCTTTTTTCCTTTCTCTCTTAATCTCCTTTCTCTGCTATTTTTGTTTTTGTTTTCCCTCCTGCTAGATCCTCAGCCGGATTTGTACCATCCAATGAAAAAAGGTTGGTTCTAAGCTGCTCCCTCACAGTGCTTTCGATCACTCTCCTACCTTCTCAGTGTGCTTGATAGCTTCATTTTAGTTCCATACTCACCTTTATTTTCATTTCCCTGCTCTCATTTAGATCAGTAATTTTTGATTTTGCTTGTTTAAGCCTAGTGCTAAAGAAACGAGCTAGTCTGAGCGTCTAACAGATCGTGTATGTTCCTCCCTGGTGGGCTCACAAGGTGTCTCGGAGTGCATGGAGTAGCTTTTTTGCCCTCAAGAAATGTGGGCCTAGCAGTCTGTCTGCAACCGTGCAGTACTTTGCATCTCTCCACGTGTACTCGTGTTTGACACTTCTCAAAATAAACCTTGAAGTGCTGATGGTAGATACTCCAGAGGCTCTTCTGCCTGCTGTGGAGTCTGTCCTTACCACCGATGACAGCACTAAACTAGGAGTGAGAGTGCTGCGGCAGACATAGGCTGTGTTTCCCAGCTAAATGTCCTCATAGATGTTATAGAGTGCAGCTGGTCTGGCACACATAAATTAGGAGATTCCTTCTTTGTGTTTGTGGTCTCCTCGGCATCACCTTTTCACAAGTGCATCTCTCCGTACTAGCAAAGTCCGAGTGACTATCCATTTCTCCTTTAGCTTGTTGTTAATTCTGCAGTTAACTCAGTGGCTGGCTAAAAAGGGGCTGCCTGGGCTCCAAGAGCAGTACAGAAATATTGGCATTAAATTAAACCCTCTGTTAGCGGTACAGTCTCAGGTAAAGATCAGGCCCAGCTGATCTGCTACCACAGCTCTAGTTCCTGAAGTAGAAATGGAAGGCTAATTCTTAAAATGCTCTTGCAGAGCAGTGGTACATGTGCTATGCATGGGGAGTAAACCCAGCGTTTTAATCTGCCTTTTAGCTCCAAGTAAGTTGTGCAGAATCTCAAAGGAGAGCAAAGGATTTTGCTAGTAACCGTTTCATATGAACACAAATAGTTTTGTAACATGGTGAAGGCCAGGTAGCTCGAAACCAGTCTCGTTATCAACGTTTCTCTACAAACGTAAGTCACCTTCCTCCCTGTTGTGGAACAGTGTGCAGCTAATTCAGTGTACTGACTGCTCTGGAAAGAACTGGGACAGACTTTAGTTTGATTGGGGGGGTGTTTAATTTTTATTTTTTTTTTTTAATTGGACAACTGCTTTGTTGTCTTAAAGATGATAAATACAGGCTGGTTCTCCCCATTTGGGTAAATGGAAGAGTTTCTGATGACTTTGGGACAAAGATTATATCCTGCACTTGCCCCTTCTCTCCATTCCCTTTTCACTGAATTTCACGAAGGCTGCCAGGGAGTTTTGGGGTCGGGGTTTGTGCACGTGTGGTTTTTTTTTTTTTTTTTTTCCCTGGGAAGTATATAATCTAAACTGTGCCTTTGAGCTACGTGGAAACTGGGTCTGTTATTTGGTACAGCACTCTGCGACAAATAGCAAAGCTCAGTGCCGCAGCTGAACTCTCAGCCCTGGAGACTATGCTACGTTACCTCCTGAGAATTGAATAAAGCAGCCACAGGCCAAAAGCTGACACAGTAGTTCTCTAAAAACTGTTTGTGGCTAGTCTCTCCAGAAAATCCCAATCATTGACTTTCACAATAACGTGACCGGCTTCGACAGCCACGAGAAGTCAGACTGGCAGTCTTGGCCGTGCTTGGAATGTTGATTACTGTCGCCAAAGAACCGCACAGGAAAAGGGGATGCACTAAAACCCGAGATGCTTCTTTTGGGAGGAGCTGGAGTGAAATGTTAGTTTCCTTGGCATTTTCGGGCGCTGAAAGCTTGTCCCTGTAAAAACTTGCCTTGGAGCCAGCTAGCCTTTCCTTGCATCTCACCAAAGGACGTGCTGCCAATTTCAGCAGCAGTTGACATAATAATGTCCTAGGCAACCTGCAAGCTCAGCAGCTTGTGGAGAGGTGTAGGCGATCACTGGCAAAAGCGTTAAGTGCTGTAGTAATATTTCCCCCACCTCATGCTTCTCACTGGAGAGACCCCGCTGTAGGTTGGAGGCTTCGCTGTCCTCCTGCTTTTGCGTTAGGGAAGCATAGGTGTTGTGAAGGACATCGTGTTGCCCTTACTGATAATGGAAAACGGGCGTTCTCCTCACTTGCTGTGTTACGTTAGGTGTGAGTATCTTGCATCAGGCTCTTCTGTTATTGATCTGGTCTATTTATAAACGCTTCAGATCAAAACAGTTTATGCAGAGCAGCCACCTTCTGTTAATCTATATTCTTCTCTTGAGCCTATGCTAGTTTCAGCCTAGAAATGGGTGAGTGATGTGCTGGTACGAAGGCTAGTGTAGTTCTTTGCTCCTCCCTTGCCTGGGGATTTACTGTTTCTGGGCTCGTGCCAGATACGGGACAGCAGCTCATTACAGAGCCACGCTGGGTGACCTTGAAATTCTCATTCCCGAGGCGCTCGCTGATGCGCTTGATTTCAAAAGAATGGGTGATGCTGACCGTGCGGTTGAAAGCGTTCCCTGCACGCTGGCTCTCGGCAGAGAGGAGGTGCCTACTTCCGTCACGGGGCGGGGGGGGGGGGTGTCACGGTGAGGTGGCTGTGACCCGGGGTGACATTTGCAGAAAGGAACTGCGCGCTCACAATTTGTGTTCCATGTTGCCTTGGACCTTCTAACAGCAGCACTTAACAGTATGGTATTTCTGGATTTACTCTTCAGCCTGGTTTTGGTGAGTCTTGTCTGCTCCTCTCATTGCCACCTCATTTCCCCTCATTAACGGAACCCCCCCCCCCCCCCCCCAAAA
>JAVKLA010000081.1:2698961-2710510 GCA_034782735.1 Sagittarius serpentarius
CCTCATTTCCCCTCATTAACGGAACCCCCCACCACCCCCCCAATCACTTGTCACTGTAGCATAGCTTATGAACTCCCCTTCTGACACAACAGCATGAAGACAGATTAATAATCAGCGGTCCATGCGGTTAAACACGCTAGCCATGGCAGCTCTACAAAGAGTAGGTAACCCTTCCTAAATGTCACTGGGGGCTGCCTAACGGTCCTTGCCTTGCTCTTTTGGTGCAGGTTCTGGCATGACTGAGTTGGACGGGCTGATTGGCGCCGAAGAAAAAGTGATTAACAGCAAGAACAAAGTGGATGAAAATGTGGTGAGCCCGCCACCTTTATTTTGTAAAGCAAAGCCTGCCGTGGACGCTAATTAATAGCAGTGGCTTATTTCCATGTCTCCTTCCTGCTTACAGAATGTCAGCATTTTCATTATCCATATGGTGTGGGGGAGTCAGTTTTCTGACTGTTGTAGGCTCTTAATACTGATTAGCATCAGAAGGGTGGGAGGGTGAGGGAAGGAGAGAGATCTAGATCTTTGGCAGTCTGAGTTGGAGAACTGTCTGCTTTATAGTAACTGCTTTCCCAAGCAGAGAGCGTTTGATATGCCTTTATTTTAGCTAGGTAGCTTGCTATCTGAATACACCGAATGCTGGGGTGTTGCATCCGTCTTCCCACCTATATTTCATGGCAAGAAAGGCCTCACGTCCTTCTGACAGTGAGCAACCCAGTAGGTATTAGCACTAGCTACAGCATAAAGAATTCACTAGGTTATAGTGGCAGCCACCTTGCCTCAGTTCCCTGGGTTTAAAAAAAAACCCAGAAGTCGACTTTTGAGATTTTCCTTTCAAAATTGTTTTAAAGCACAGGTTAGATCTAGACACGAAAGAAAGGCTGTGTCCAAGGCTTAGGACCTAGTTTTTCATTTGGGTCTTTAGTTTGAGGTAGTCTGGACCTCCAGATGGTTGCAGTACTAACTCAGGTGGCGTTTAAAGTTGGAGAACATCCCATGCTCTTGAGAGCAGGGCGAAGATGGTAGGTGGTTCTGAGCCTTTGCTGGTACTCATTAAAGGTCTCTTGTCTGCCTTCATATTCCTTCTCCCACCTGCTTTGTACGGCTCCTTTCATAAAACGCTTTTGTGACTCTTTCCAGGTAATTGATGAAACCCTTGATGTGAAGGAAATGATTTTCAATGCGGAGCGTGTCGGCGGGCTGGTGGACGAGCCGGTATGTGTGTGGCTACCGAGTCCAGTGATCGATGAATTCCTAAAGCCGGGTTTGGGTTCCTGTGTGTTACTGAGTCCCGGGGTTTGGTGCCTTGACGCTGCTCCGGGAGGTGACGCAGAGCGTAACGCAGTTCGGCCTTTCTGCGTAAAGATGTAAACAGTTAGATGCACGTCGGATGCTAAGCTGACTCTTTTGTTGCAAAAGTGTTTTGTGGGATAGGAGAGCGATACGGGTCAGTGCCTGCTGTCCAGAATGCCTAAGCGGGGAAACAGTTTTGTGTTGAAATATGTAGAGGCGAAATATTTACGCTGTCTGGTGTCGTCACTCATGTCCCGATACCACAGGTGGTTGAGGACCTTATTGGTGGCCACCCTTTAGGTTTGCGTCTAGCAGCGCATCTCCCGCATCGCTCTTCCTCTACACCCGCTCCGTTGTTTTCTTCCCTCCAGGATAATGACAGCTCCCTTCGTGATGACTTCAGTTTCAGCAGCAGCGCCCTGATTGGTCTGTTGGTGATTGCTGTTGCCATAGCTACCGTTATAGTCATCAGCTTGGTGATGCTGAGGAAGAGGCAGTATGGGACCATCAGCCATGGAATTGTGGAGGTGAGAAACAACTCCTGCTCCGTAACCGAGGATGAAAATAGTCAGCGTTGAGTCACGTGTTGCGTGTAGGGGGCGAAGATGGCAGTAGCTGCCAAGCCATCAACTGCTCTGCTCCTAGCTAGGTGGGACTTAACTCTGTAGATGCTGATATCTTCATCGCTTCTTTATTAGTATGCAGGTATCGGTCATCGGCGTGCCACGCTGGGACCTGTCACTTCGCGGTTGTATTCACTTATCACAAGGAATTCAATTAGGCTTCCCTGTCTGGCTCAGGATAGGATTTAGCAGTCAGTGAGCTTTTCAGGCGATATCTTTAGCAGGGGAGTAAGTCAGTCAATCTATAGCAATTTGTCCTCCCAGCTAATTTAACAACTATTAAGCCAGCGCGATCGGCTGAACGCTGAGAAGCAGTTCCTTCTTCTTCCTTCTGCTCCCAACATGCACATTTCTAATGACAACTTAACGGAGTCTGGAGAAAGCTGCTTTTCCCCTTTGCCCAACCGATGTGTGAAATTATAATGACCTCTTTAACGAGAGACGCGGGTCCCAAATTTGTCATGTTAGCTAACTTGTGGGAGATTTGGGGAGAACATCCCCAAAGAGGCGAGGGGAGGCAGGAGGCGTTAGCACCTGAACGAGGAGCTCTAAAGCAAGTTATTTATGGCGACTTAACCTTTTTTTTTCCTGTGTACTGCTTGCCAGAGTATTTATCCAGCATTTGTCTGTCTGCTGTTGTTACTGTGCAATAAGGCCTGCAAGTCCCTCCTTTGACCAGTAACCGTCTGGTCTTTCTAAAGGTTGACCCGATGCTTACCCCGGAAGAGCGGCATCTGAGCAAGATGCAAAACCATGGCTACGAGAACCCCACTTACAAATACCTGGAGCAGATGCAGATATAGAAGAGATGAAGGTACAACAGCCCTGACGGGGAAAGGAGCAGGGCGGAGGGCCAAAGGGGTCCAGCGTTTTGGATCAACTACTGACCAACAGTTGCTTCGAGAGGACTTCATCTTACATTCAGAACTCCTGGATCATTAAGACTATAATTACTACTGTAGAGTTGCAATTTCCATTCTTTTAAATGGGTGAAGAAATGATAATATAACAATATGATATATAAATCTCCTTAAATGGGAAAAATGGATCTATTGCAGATATTTGACTGAGATGTAGGTTTTTTTTTTTTAAATAATCTGAAAAATACCAGTTCCGTTGTACTGTTGTCTGATACAAGCTCTATATATATAAAATGGGAAATGTTGATTTTTATTTCTGATAGACCACCTGTATATTGAGGCTCATTTGTACCAGCCCGCCTTGTAAAAAGGAGACAGTTGTGGCTCTTTGGTCATTTTGGCTTTTATATATAAAGCAGTATTCTTTTTTCCTTTTTTTTTTTTTTTTTTTTTTAAGTGAATTTTGCTGGGAGTTGCAAAGAGATTAATTTAGGGATAGGAACTATGACAGCATAAGCAAGGAAGCAATTGGGAATGGTAATTAACAGAAATCCTTATAACGAGAAAAAAAAGAAAAAGAGAAAAAAAAAAAGAAAAACCCCCCATCCTCATATGCCAGTGGTGTGCACCCTGCTGCTTAGCAGTTTGGGCTCTAGGAATCAAGACTCCCTGGAGGCAAGGAGTTAAAAGGCTTCTAGCATCTCTGTTTATAGTTATTCTAGTGGAATGTTAGAACATGGTTTGTGCATACTGGGGTCTGCACATTCCCCTTCCAGATTCAGTTCTGCTCTAGAGTTGGAAGTTCCTGGTATTGAATTTAAATCCTCTGTTCTGAACCAGTTTCCTTCAGTACTCACCTGGCATTAACAGCCCCCTCTTGCTACTACTTTCTAATTTCCCCCAGCTCTCCTGCCTCACCAGCATGGTAAGTAGTTAAGAGACGCAGATTTTTGAGCCTTTGCATCTCTTGTCAGTGATGTTGGGCCGTAGGCCCGGCTTTGGGTGTTTGCCCAGAAACGACAAATCACTACAATAATCAGTACCTTGGGAGCTGATGAACGTGGAGTTCGCTTTAACTGGGGAGGGAAGAGAGGGACAAGTTGGGAAAGGGATGCTGCCTGCTCTAAGGGAAATTGGATGCATAGGCCCCAAGAAGAACAGGAGGGGTAATTGTTCCACTCACCATCATGTCTTTGTAATGCTTGTATAGTTGGTGTTAATGCTCACGGCTTTTTTAAATCTGGAGGTTCTGGTAACCTGTGGTGTATTTTTTCTATTTTTCCTGTGACTTTATTTTTTTCTTCCCCCTTCCGTGTCTCTTCCCACTATGCACAGATTTACCTGCAAACTCCTTAGTGTGGTCTGTGGGGAATGTACAAAGTTTAAACACATCAATAAACACTTTAACTTCCAGATTGTTTCTTCTCGTTATTCACGGGCTCACTTAAGTTTCTCTCTCCTCCCACCGTGTCCTTGCCAAACCTGCGGAGACCTTTCCCCACCTTTTTGTCCACCTCTGCTGCAGCGAGAAGGAACGTGCCAGTATTGGGAATGTATAGCCGTGCCCGGAGTCTTTTGTGGTATTTCCAGATCCTGCTGACCTTTGCAGAGGGGAAGAGGCGCGATGCTAAACCAGCGCCCGGCACTCCTGAATAACGTTACGTCCTCAACGCTGCAGCCGGTAGACGCTGGAGCGCAGGTCAGTTAGAGCTGTGGCTGCCGTTCGCCATCTGGCTGGCTGTGGAAGACGTCACGAATGTTTCTGCGGTGGTAAAAATGTCAGAACCGCTCCCCGGATGAAGGCGTCCGCTGGCACGGCTTCTCGGAGCGAGCAGAGCCGAAGCGCTCTTGCAGGAGCAAGCTGTTCCTGCCGCTCGGCCATCCACCCGCACTTCCGAGCGAGCTGTAGGAACAGATCCGGGTGGTGGGGAAGCGGATTTGGGTAGCCGGGTGATTGCGCCGGCTTCGCGCTCGGAGCCTGTATTGCACGCGAGCCTTAGACATAGGGTTGGACAGAAGGAAGGGCGGGGGGGGGGCTGCGGGAAATCTTTGAGGGCACGGAAAAAGACAGGCCTCGGTGGCACGGTTTCCCTGAACGCTTCCTGTTGTGGACGGCTGGGTCTGAAATGCTTGGAAGACGTGAAGAGCCCGGGGCAGTAAATGGCTAACTATGGTTAGCGTTTACTGTGTCGCTTCTAATGTTTTTGTTTTACGAAGGGAAATAACTCGACTGTTGTGTTTAACTTTCTCTTCCAGAACACCTAAAACTAACAGCCTGTAAAGCTCACAGCTGTCTCTGCTTCTGTATGTCGTTCCTCTTTATTTTCCTTCCTTGCACGCTAATTCCTCCTCTCTCGCGTCTCGGTGAAATGACCGAAGAGTCACTGCCATTTGAACGCCGTTTTAGGAGGCCGAGAGACAGATTTTACCTTCCTTCGCGTTGATCCCCGAGCGGTTCCCAATAGGTCCGAATGAAGAAGGGGAAGAAGAGGTAGGAGGAAACGTGAAAGCTTTGCGGTTTTGAATAGGAAACAACCGTTGTGTCCTGTTTCTCCTTAAACGTGGGCTCCCTGGTTCCACGGGAACTTCCATGTTCTGGTTAAATTATTCAGGCTCTGCAGGAAAGAACAGATGCTGTCCTAGAAAACGCCGTCTGTTGGCTTGTCACAACTACTTGGGAAGGAGTTTTGATTTTAAACTGTAAATTTAATTTAAATGATGCCGGAGCGTATCTTCAGTCCAAAGCTGTTTCTTGGACTGCACCCTCAGGTAGGGTGACCTGAAAGAGAAACAAATTACAGAGGCTGTGGATTGAATTCCAGAATTTAATTTGGGTATTAGATTTTTTCCTTCGATAAATTCTGTCAGTCCTACAAAATAAATACATCAGGCTGGAATCAAAGTCTATTAGTTACATGCTTTGGCGCAGACTGCCGAGTGCTCAGGATCGATTCTTTATGATGGATTTTTGACCGCAGCCTCTGAAAAGTAATGTTTAAAAGTACTCGCTCAAAGATCGGTGCGAAGACATGTCCCAGATGTTACCGGTACCAGCCGTGCGAGGAAGGGCCGCTATCCCAGCAAAGAGGCCGCAGGGTGGTGGGAAGCGTCGAAGTTTCATCGCGGTAAGACGCTTAGGTGGTCCAAAGCACAGTGGGGTGGTTGGTAAAAGACTTGCAGAGCGTCATAGAGAGCTGCATTTCAGAAGAAAACTCTGATTTAAAAAAAAAAAAATATATGTATATATAGTAGTCCTCTGTTTACCTTTTGAGAGGAGCAGCATCGTGAAAAAGGACGTTTGAGAGAGGGGCCTTTGGTAAGAGGGAGCGCTGAGCAGAGGAGGACGCGCTGGGTCTTGTTTGTCTCCTTTCCTACTAAGCTGTTTCTTCGTATCGCTTCTCCGAGGGTGCAGCGGGGTAACGTACGTCGAAACCATTCTGCGCACGATGCGAGGTGGACGTACCGTGGGCGGATTTGTTTTACCAGCCTCGCTTGTCTTTCGTGGGGAAAGCGATACTTACCGAGATGCATGCGGAGCCCGTTTTGAATCGTTCAGCCCCGGTCGACAGAAGAGATTGAAGGTGGTTGTGAGGAGAGAAGCTCGAGTAGGTGGTGATGCGGTGCCTTTCCCGGTGCAGCTGCGTCAAAAGGTAACGTTAACCTGATGGGGCACATAAAACCTCCTTGCCCTTACACCTGGGGTGTTTTAGCCCTGAGCATCGACGTTTCTGAGAGCAAGCTGCAGGTCGCAAGGTTAGGTGTCCTGCGTCCTTTTGTCCTGCTCTAGCGCGGTGCTTGAAGTCGGTGTCATCACACGGGAGTTTCTTTGTGTGGGTCTCCAGGGCAGCTGCAACTCGGTAGTTGGCATCAGAGCTTTGCTCGTGGCTCTCTTGCCACGGCAGAGGCTTTTAGATGCGCAAGGGTCAAAGAGTGACGAGCCAGAGCGAGACCGTTTTTGTAGGACATAGTAACAGGTAACTCGCAAGCGGAGTAGTAAAGAGTAAGGTAGGGAAAGCGGGGGCAAGTGGAGCTCAACGCTGACGTTACGTAGCCTGGAAAGTGTGAAAGTCTCTCAGGCGAGCCTTTGAAAAATGGCGGGCTGCTGGAAACGAGCCTTGATCTCCGCGCTGTACGCAGGACGGCGGACGGAGTCCGCTCTACCGATCTTGTCTGCGCTGAGCCGACGTCCGGCCTGCCAGGCGCTGGCGCTGCCGGCGAGCGCGCGTTGCGTGCCGGCTCCGCAGCAGTTTCTCGGCCCCCGTGAAAAGCTGTTCGTGCTCTCAGGACCCGGTGGGACCACGTGCAGATCACCTGGCCGCAGTTCTGAGCGGCAGCACAGGAGGAAAGCCCCATGGGGAGCTCTAAGGCAGCAGGCTTAAAAGCTGTTTCTCCAGCGCAGGAGTCGGGGCATCCTTGACCCGTGCCGTTCCTTAGCGGGCAGTGCCGTTCGCCTCTCCCCAAATTCACCCTTTGATCCCGGCGGCCACTGGTAGCTTCGCTGCAGACGGGGTGAGGAGGCTCTGCTGAGCGCAGCGCGTAACGGAGACGAGGCATTAATGCGTGGTGTGTGAGGTGCTGCAGGAACGAGCATGTCGGAAACGCAAGAGTTTCGCTGTATTTACCGGGGACCCGTGGGGAGCCTGTGCTTTCTTGCAGGAGCACTTAACCTCTGCCCTGTAGGCTCCCCGTGCGGCCAGCCAGGGCGGCTTGACGTGCGCTCTTTTATTTCAAGCAGCTCTCCTTTCCCGAGAGCAAGTTGAGAACAGGCTGCGGGCTGAACGAGCTGGTTGTTGAATAGCATCAGCCGGCCTCGGGATGGCATCCGGGAGGTCCTCCGAGCGGGCACCGGGGCCCGTCACCGGCAGCGCGCCGAAGAAACCCGGTGCTCGGGAGCGTTGGGCTGAAGGTGACGGGAAAGGCTGGGGCCTGAGGGGAGCGGTCCGATCTCCCCAAAAGGTTGCCATGGGGTACGTCAGCGGGAGGGCGTAAAGAGCCTGCAATGGCAGAGGTAAGAGGCGGAGGGGATGGAGCATGGCCTGTGAAGCTTAACGTCCTCTTCCAAAATTGCTGGCTCTGACTGGAACGGAGCTTGGGGATATTCCCCTTTTCTGGAGGCTTCCTCGTCCTCCTTCCTCACAGCTTCGTGGAGCTGTGGGTCCTGCAGCCTGGCCGTGTGTGTTGTGGGAAGGCACGTGACTTAGCCGACTTTCTGTTTGCCGTGCCTTGGACTTCCCCAGATGGTCCCTTTGATCTCCGGGCGGGAGAGCAGAAGGGGCCCGGGGAGGCAGTTTTACCTGTGAATTTTCCCCCTGAGCATCCTCTGCGGTCTCCACGGCAACGCGAGCCGGTCCAAATCCTTCCTCCGAGCCTGGGCCGGAGGTCACTCCGGTGGCGGAGACCTGTCAAAGGCTGGCTGCCCCGGCCTGGGAGCTTCTCGCCGTGCTTTCACGCGAGAGGCGGGTGCCCTCAGCCCTTCCTCCTCCTCACCTGCGCCCTGTGCAGATGGTACGTGGCGGGGAGCACGTCTGTTCTCCAGCTGGCGGCGGCGTGGATGTGCGACCAGCCCCACGGACCGCCTCCGAGTCCGTGCCCGCACAGCTGCGGCTTTTCTCCGCCCGACTGCGTAGCGATAAGTGGAGCACCTGAGGCTTTCTCACCGTTTGCTCTTTGCTTTGAAACTCGCGCTCACGCCGGCTGCGTGCGTTGCTGTTCCTTCCAGGTAGCTGTGCTCGGAGAGAGGAAAAGGATGCCATTTCCCCCTGCACCACGGAGGTCGCCTCTGACGCGAAGCCTCTTGACCTCCGAGACTGCGGCGCGCCATCGGTTTCACCGGGAGCTGCGGGGTTTCTTCCGCGAAGATGCGTTTCGTGCAGGAAAGGAAGCTGCTCCGCGTGAGGGTGAAAGGTACTTAGCCTATAGCCTGCGGTGATTCTAGCAATCTCCGTAAGGCTATGAAGCTGATGAGAGGCGTCTCTGGCGCCGCAGCCTTGAGAAGGTCCCGCCGTTACAACGCCCGTGTACCCCCGAGCACCGGGTGCACAGCCCCGAGTTGGTGCCGCTGTCTGCTGCGACGCCACCCGTGCCTTGCGGGCGCGTTTGGCGTCGCTGCGGCCACGGTAGCGAACCCTGCGGGCTCGTCGGGGGGCAGGGACTCTTCCGACCGCTTTCCCCAGCAGGCAGGGCTCCGTATCCTAAATTTCTGGGGAGACGATGCTACGAGGGAGGTTGGGTGTCCCGCAGGAGGCATTTGTTGCTGACTGTGCAAGATCCCGCGGGTTCTCCTTCTGCTGGGAGAAACAAATACGGGCTGAAATTGTTTTGAATTTCTCTCCCTGTAAAACTTACTGCTCTAACATCTAAGAGGCCGAGGGTGCTTTTTTTTTTTTTTGTCCCGCCGCGCATGCGGGACAATGTAGATGAGGGGTAAGGAAGACGCAGTTGCAGCTGAGTTTGGGTTGAATATCCCCTCTGGGTTGTATCACGGCAGTTGTTTAGTGCGTCCTCCTGCAAAGTCTCTCGGATGAAGGGGTCTGTCTAGCAACGGCAAGCTCAAAATATAGGGAAATTCTGGTCTGTTGGATGGTGCCAGGGTGGATGTTGGTTGTTTTGGTTTGGTTTTTGTTTTTTTTTTTTTTCTTCTTTTTTTTTAGCTGAAAGCGCAGCTGCTTCAGAAAAATACCTGCAGGGAGAAAGGGGTGTCAAGGCTTTCTGATCAGAGGGGCGGGCAGGCTTGATTCCCTTGCCTGCTCCCTGGGTGGCTGCTTGGTGTTCGTGCTCCCCGCGGAGCTGCTGGGAAAGGTACCCCGTGTCGACCTGCAATTCTGGAGCTGGGCTTGGTGCCCCCAGGATGTGCCTTTGAAGGAACAGCCCAAAAAGCAATCTAGTTGAAAAGAGGCGTCACACGGTGGGCTTTTTTGTGTCGCTGCCCAGGTCTGCGGGGTGTGTTGTTTTTTCTGCGTGTTTACCAGGGCCTCCGGTTTCTGCAGCAGAGGCTGGCACAAGAACAGAGCGGGGCCGTGTCTCTCGGGGCTGGCACCGCCCGATCAAATGCAAGGTGAGTCGTAATCGTGTTCTCCAGCGTGGCGGTTTGGCAGGGGATAATCCTGCAGCTGGTGCAGGCTCATGGAGAGATGTAGGTTGGAAGGGACTTCTGGAGGGCAGCTCGCCTCACTCCCGCTGAAAGGGCCAACTCCGAAGCCAGATCAGGTCGCCGTGCGGTTGAATGTAACGCTGCCGTTTTGTGCAGCGGCTCCCCTTCCCCTGTCCGTGGGGTTTGGGGCATGGAAAACCTATATGTATTATTATAGGAGGTCATTAAAGTCCAAAGGTGAATTCCTACTCCATCTTAACAGTGGGCTACAGGAAAATTGCATCCTTTTTTACTCCACTGGGTAAACGTACTTATTTACGTGCGGCTCTTTTTTTTCTGGGGATGCAGCCCTTGCGATGCTAAGCCCGACTTCTGTGCGGAGGGAAGGGTCCTGGGTGTCACTTCTTAGTATCTGTTCTTTGACGTAATGGGATAATCTGCTTTACAGGCTTTGAGATTTTTGTCTTATCCTGTGAAGGCAGGGGTTGTGGACGTGAGTTTTTCAGCAGGCGACATTCCTTGCGCGCTGGAAAAGAAATAAACTGCAGGCAAAGCGATGGTCTGGCTGTTCCCTGCGGGGACGTGTTTTTATGGAGGTTTGTGGGTTTTTCTGGGCTGGATTTTGTTTTTACCACTTGCTGGTGGCACAAGCTTGGAGTGAGTGACCGGAGCTCAGTCCAGCTCCTGAGCACCAGAGCCAGGCTGGGACGATCCCGGGGCTCGTGCCCCTGCGGCAGCATTTGGACCGAGCCCCTGGGTACCCTGCTGTGCCCCAGCTATTCGGTGTGATAATCCCTTTTGTACAGATGATGTGTATTTTGTGCCTTCCTCTGCTCGTAATTCTGGGAGGTGTTTTTTTTTTTCTTACTGCTGTCTCCGTGTTTGATTGGGAGGGTGAATACCAAGAACATCACAGGGGATGCTGCTGCACTGCATGACGAGGCGTCCTTCAGGATGATGTGTGAAGAACTACAAGCCACAGTTGAGAAAAGTCCTCGTGTTTTACTTTCAGGCCGATTTGCTTAAGTTTATTTAAAAAAAAACACATAGAGAACACTTGAATTTCCTGGGATCAGGGAAAATCATTAGTGGAACTGAATCTTCCCCAGAAATCGGTTTTGGTGTCAAGCAGAGCGCTCTGGCTTGGGTATTGCATGCTCATGGTTTAGATGGTGCTTTTTTTCCTGTGCACTCAGTTTGTAATTTTTACAAGGGACTCAGACATGGGCTTGTTTTGGAGATGTTCAAGCGTTCTCTACTTTTATAGACTGTATGTAGTCAGTAAGGCATGTGGGACTGGATCGAGTCCAACCACCAATCCAATACTTTACTGGTACGTTCAAAATATCTTTCTTCATAAAGACAGAAGCTTCAGCAGTTATGATTTTTATTCCCACCCCCCCCCAAAGGACTTGGCTCACTTTAAAGAGGTGTTTGTATTCTGTTGTTGTTGTTATTAGATGCTTGTGGCTAATAAAGCATAGGGGATGGGACTCTGCAAAGCTGAATAAAAACTCATGACTTGGTCTTGGTTTTTTTTTTTACCCTTCTCCCCCCATGTATAACCTGTAGGGAAGGGGGGGGGGTACCCATCTCGTGCGTTTGGGGGTTTTGGGTGTGACAGTGCTGGGGGAGAGTGCTTAGGGGGGGATGGTGGAGCGGGGGGGAAGGGAGGTGTTGGGT
>JAVKLA010000081.1:2712682-2781245 GCA_034782735.1 Sagittarius serpentarius
CCCCCCCCCCCCCCCCCCCCCCCCCCCCCCCCCCCCCCCACCAGAAGAGTGAAACATTAGAAATCAATGAGTAACATCCATAACCCTGAAGTGCTTGTTGTAAACAATACAAGACACCGGCCTAATTTTTATAAGTGTAATTTACGACGAGCAATTCCTTCCAAATGAGGAAATTTAAAAGGAAAAAACCGTCACTTGTTAGAATATCATTAATTCAATCAGATGAGAACTAAGCCAGCCATTGTTCCTAATGGTGGAAAGTTTCATGGGAGCTAATTGCTCCTGTGTGGTGCCTCTTAGCGTGTTTTCATGCAGCCGAGCAGAGACCTGTTATTGCTGGAGGAGAACCACGGCTGGAGGTGAGAGCGGGTGACGGGCACGGCCGGACCCTCAGCGCCGCCAAGTCCCCGGGGCAGCCCTCGGTACCACCCCGCCCCAGCGAGAAGCCCACTTCCAGGTGTGAAGCTGGCTTTATCCCAGCATCTCCCAGCTCGCTCTTCTCTCCGGGGACTTATTTAGAGCCTGGAGCAGGGAAATTTGGCCAGCTAACGATCCACTCTCTCGGGCAGTGGGCAGCAAAGGTCTCGGGGCAATACCGGGTTGGCTACCTCCCGGCAAAACCTGGTTACTGGAGGTAAGCAAAGGGTGCTAAACATGTTCCCAAAGTCAGGAGTGGTGCCTAGACTGATAGTCAGGGGGTATCTCGTAGCTGGGGTTGCACCAAACCCTGCTCCTGCCTGCTGACACGGCTATTAGAACTCCCATGGCGAGGAGATGGCATGAAGTCAACCCAGAAATCCTGCTGTTATTTCTGCCTGCCTTGTCGGTCACCATCAGCCAAAAAACTCTCCCTCTCGTACTCCCCACCTCCAGTGCTCAAAGCTGGTAGACTGAAGCTGCAAACGGCACCACGGAGAAACAACACCAAACCTATTCTCCATGGTGTGCAAGCACAGAATGAGAAGCGGCCCCTTCCCTTCCCAAAGATCATGTAGTGCCCGTAAGAGAGCGAGAGACAGAGAGAGAAAAGGGATGTTTTCACAGCGACCGTCGCGCCAGGGCTAAGCCAGGTGCAGATGCCCAGGCAGTTACTCTCCCGGGCTGTGGTTTAAACTAATCTGTTTTAATCTGTGCCAAAGCAGA
Source organism: Sagittarius serpentarius (assembly GCA_034782735.1). Classification (NCBI taxonomy): domain Eukaryota; kingdom Metazoa; phylum Chordata; class Aves; order Accipitriformes; family Sagittariidae; genus Sagittarius; species Sagittarius serpentarius. The sequence continues at coordinate 2,713,826 of JAVKLA010000081.1, forward strand.
TTAGGAGCGCGCGCCGCAGCGCCTCGGACAGCGGATGGGACACAGCATCTTCATCCTCTACACCTAGCTCCGAAAAACCATGCCCGCTTACACCACGGCCAGATTCAAGTGACCTGGTTTGCAGAAACAGGAATCAAACCCCCACTGACATCGCAGCCCGGAGCCTTGCTCACGAGAGCCTCTTTGTGTTCGTCCCCAGCGTTTTCGCAGCAGATCTCGTCTCTCTGGGCACGTTGTTTGCCTTTAGGTGATTAACAGATTCCAGAGCACTTGGGGATGGAAAGTTCTTCATAAATAAATAAATGGATCTAACAGAGACGTAATGAGACTGTAATTAATTAACGTTTGCAGAGTGCCATGCGAGGCACGACAAGATATGTTAGCAAAATGCGAGGTATTACTGCAGAAAAGGTATTATTGTTGGCACACCGGGGAGCATTAGCGAAGCTCTTTGCTTGCTATCTGCTTACCTTCCGTGCGGTTTCACAATTGTTATTCCTCCTGAAGGGAAGTGGGGTGCTTAACCCGATGATTTGCATGCCAGCAAACTGCTCTTTCATTAAGACAGGTAATGACTGAGCTCCGCCAGGGCACCGAGCACGGAGGGCAGTGCTGGGGCACGGAGCTTGCACCTCGCTCCGGGTGTGCAAAGCTCGCCCTGGATGGAGCTGCAGCCCGTGCGAGAGGGGAGATGTACGAGCTGGGACGCGTGGCAGGATCTGGCCTCAACTGGAGGCTGAAGAGCAGGGCTCTTCCACTTTCAACTTTGTGCTTAGGAGAGCAAAAAAAAAAAAAAAAAGCCTTATCAAGGAGTGCGTGAGCACTACTGGTCTTTGCTAGAGATGTCTTCAACTCCAGATTTTGCAAATGCTTTTCGAGCAGCAAATTCAGCATCAAGTTTCAGGGGTTTGGCTCTCCTGCCCCTGAATCCCTGTTTAATACTTGCAAGCTGCAAACATTTCAAGTCTTTTACATAGGTCTCTACAGTTTCGACAGCCCCACAATCAGACGCCAGGTCCGACGATTCTTAAACACAGGGCAGAAGACTCTACAGGTTAGGGGTTATCATCTAAGCTGCTCCCACACATTTGCATGTTGAAGGGCAAATAATCAGGATTCAGCTAATCATGACTGAGTATCGAGGAGGGGGAAAAATTACGCTCCGCAGATGGATGTTCAGCTGCACTAAGCATCTACTCCTTTACCAGAGAAACTGTCCTTGTACAATTCATAGGAGCGCATATACTGCAAGGTTAAGATTAAAGATTTAGTCATAGCTGTTTGTAGAAAATATTTCTTTCACCAGGAATACTTGGAGAGTGGATGAAAGCACCCGTAGCAAGTACGCAGGCAAGTCGTAGGCTATTACTTTACACACGTACACAAATACAGATATATGCATCAACACTGAAGGAGGGGACAACTGTAACCTTTGGAGAGTGTGAAAAGCGAAATAAATCTGTTTCCACTGTATCTTGGGGGGAAGGAACTGAGACAGCAAGTTGCATTATAGACACTTTGCAGATTGAGCAATGACATTTGTTTTTCTGGTAAGCTCTTAAACGCTTTGAAAGAGATGAAACACGATCCATCTACAACATAAGCTTAGAGTCATCGACTCTAAAGCCGTCCTCTCAATTACACTTACAAACAGCATTTTCCTGTACAGAATTAGGAGGAATCCCCATAATCCCTTGCCCATTGTAGTGCAACGATGATACGCCATGAGGCCCGCGGGCTGCCAGCGCCGCGGCTCTCCTGCATGCAGGGTGCGGGGGGGACCACTCCGACGGGGGGCCCACAAGGAAACAACCCGAGCTGGCACCAGAAATGCCGTAGCACGAGTGGGCAAAAAAGGGGAAACTGCTGCAAGAGATGCTGCTGACCACGGAGCCCAACCACATCCCCTTGCTGGGTATCGGGGAGCTCCACGTGCCAGGCTGACCACGCTCTGCTGACCTTCGCCCCTGCTCTGCAAAGCATGCCAATATTTGGGAGGGATAAAGTGGGAAGGCAAGGAGGAACCTACCTAGCTAAACTAGAGTCTACCATGTTATACCAAGTTTACTAAACTCAACTTTACCATGTTGCAAAGCTTTCAGTTCACCTTCCCAGCCCTGGTAAGATGGGAAGTGGGCAAATGTACTGGGGAGGAAGCAGAGGAGCTCAATAGAAATGGTCAGGGGACCAGGAAACATGAACTATGCAAAAAAAAAAAAAAAAAAAGGAAGAAACTCATTTCCACTCATTCTCAGATTCAGGCCCTGAAGCTGTAACATAACCAACACCACAGCCTGCTGGGGGATGGCTGCAAAAAGACCTCTCTCTCATTCTGGCAGCCACGGCAAAGACTGAAAAGGGAATCGCAAAACCAAAGAGCTGCAACAGCTTCGTGGCCTCCGTGACTCAAATGATGGATCAGAATGTGTAACACACCGGTGGAGGACACCTGCTGCCTCCGGCCAGCCTCTCTGCTAGGACAGCAAATGAACCCCCAAGTCAACATCTGAACCAGCTTCATGGAGACCTGCATGGCCATCTGCATCTTTTACCCATGAACAGTCTCTTGCCTAAATTCCTCCTTGCAAGGCAGCTTCCCACACGGGTCTTGTGTCTCACCTACCCAAACAAGACTGGTTTTGGCAAGCTAGCCCCAGGAGGGAGAGTGGAAGACAGCTTGATTGCCGATATCTACTCATAACTGGGGATCCAGAAAACTACTTATCTTGGGAATTGCTTAATAATGCACTTAGTGTGTGAAGGATTATCATTGCTTATAATTAAATACAGAGAGTTACACGGAGGGAGATAAGGATCCCGTGCAAATGGACGAGAAGGGAGGTAATTGAGATTGAAGCTTCTGCTCTGCCAGCTTCTCACCTAGATCATCGCGAACTGTCTCAACACGCACGGCTGGAGAGAGAAGGGCTTGGAAAGTGGGAAGGGAGAGGGGGAAAGCCAGCCACGGGCACGTCACTCACTCCTGCCCGATTTGTCCCCTCTCCTCTGTGTCCACGAGCGGTGCCCAGAAAATCCGCAGGAAGCCCTGGAGCGCGACTGGGGAATCAGTGCAAAGGAACAAATAAGCCCTGGGGTGTAAATTACTTAGTGCTGTGGAAGAACAATTAAGCTCTGTGAGCTCTTTCATCCAGCCCTGTCACCAATTTAGGCTGGAAAGCGCAGGCGAGGTGTGACACACACAGGGGACAAGTCGTGCCTGACCCAGCACCTCAGGCTGCTGCCTCTAACAGCCCCAAGTTATTGCTTTGGCGCAAGGGACAAAAGCCTCTGTTGCAATATTAAAGACACCCCGAGATTTGCACAGGAGGTTATTGCCCACCCGTTGTCAAGCATTTCAAGGGTTGCTAACTGTTAAGGGGGGAGGGTGTGTGTGTGACATGCGACACCCCAACTCCTGCCTGGTCCTGCTGCCTTTGAGCAGAGCTGCCAGGTTGCAGGAGGTTTAGCATCCCTTCCGCTTGCTAAGGCGAGAGGGAAAGCCACCGAGACTATCCCTGATTTATTTTGCTGCTCTGCTGGCAGGGGACATGGAGGAAACAAGAAAAAGGGAAGGGAAAAGAGCAGGAACACGGAGGAGAATACAAATGAGAGTAGAGGTCCCAGCATGACATATCTGCCACCAAATTACCTACACCTCAGCAGCAGTGCTGCCAGCGCTCGTGCTGACGTCGCTCAGCTCACGGCAGAAAGGGGTTTTCTTCATGCCCCACTTCCTGGGGTTACATGAGCATTAGCAGCACTGTTATTTATTACGTTTATCATGGAACCCATAAAGCCTTACTCACAGACCCTCTTGTGTCAAGCACTGAAAAAAACACGAACCCGAACAAGCAAACCTCTCTTCAGAGAGCGAGCGCGCACAGGGCGGACAGCCTTCGCATATGCAAGAAGGAGAGAGGCTGCAAACAGATGAAAGGAGAAAAGCAGCTATTGCCCGCAATTATTTTCCAGTCCTTTGTGCCCATGAAAAAAAAAAAAAAACAAACCATAAAACAAAACCAACCTTCGAAAATGTGTCTGGAATAGCACAGGGAGCAGTGGGAATGCAGGAAAGAAGCTGAAACTTATTCCTCCAAGCCCTATATTCTCCGCACCTACAGAGTCTCAATCGATGCATCCTAATTACAGCATCCAGCTCCAGCATCATAAATCAAGGTGGGCAGTGAACCCGAGAGAAAAACTCCATTCAAACATAAGATGCTCGTGGCCAGCCTCCCCTCTGAGCATCCTGAAAGCCAGAGGATCGTTCACCTTTTCCTCACCCAAGGATACTAAAAGAATAAGCAAATAAAAAATTCAAGGGAAGAGGAAGATGGTTCAAGTCCCCTTGGCAAGACAAGCAGTAAGCAAGCACCAGGCTTTGTACTAACCCCAAGAACCATCAAGAAACAAAACAAAGGTGTAACAGAGACGGGAGAAAATATTTGCTTGCCTTTTATTTTTTTTTTTTTTTTTCTAGAGTCCTTTTCCCTTTCAGCCAAATAATATTTATCCCATGGGGCTCTGACAGTCATCTAGAAACCACACAAAGCCTATTTGTTCCCGTTCGCCTCCCGGGCAGGAGGACCGGTGGAGCAGCTCTGAAGAACGAGGCGGAAAACAAAGGACCGGGCTCCACTATTTAAAAGGGAGAAGAGGAAGAGCGGCGTCGAGCGGGGCAGAGGGGCCAAATCCCTGCGAAGGGGGAAACAGGAGAGTTTCGGAGCCAGGAATTAGGAGAAGAGCCCAGAGTCTGTGCCCTGGGAATGGGATTAAAAGGGCAGTTTATCCCTCTGTGCTCTTTGGGAAGGCAGGGAGTTTCCATCTCGGCTCCCGGGAACCGGCTAGACACATCTCTGCTCTAATTCTGCCTCTGGGCAAGGAGCTGATGCTCAGCTCCACGTCCCTTCCACACCAGTCCCCCATAATTCAGTACAGCGTGGCATCCCTCCTGACCCCGGAGGACCCGCATCGCACGCAAAACCCACTCCCAAGCCGCCAACTAAAGTTTGGCTATAAACATCACCGAGACAGGACTTCGCTTGCACAACCAATTCCCAGGTCTTTTTAATGCTGGACTTTAAGCCCTGTTCAATTGCAGAGATCTGCAAGAAATCTTGAGTGACGATGTTGGCTCCTTCCAACCATGCATTTAGGACATGATAAATTTGGTCTGAACTTAAGCTTCCTCCCACAGGGAGCTCTGCGAGCCAAAAAGCACTTTTAAGACAAATTCACAGTGGTGTAATGGTTATGTGACTAAAGCAGTATTTTTTAGGTAAGCCTTAATCCTTATTAAATTACAGATAGTTTGTATGTAAAGGGGTTATAAAGACTATCTGGATACTTTTAATAACTAAATGGTCGAGAGAAGAGGAAAGAAGAGATGAGAAGACCGAAGAGATACAAATTTAAATAGGAGACCAGCTTAGCAACCCCTAGAAATGCTCATTTTATTTTGGGAAACACTGGCCTGATGGAATTGAAATGCTCCGTGGGAAGAGGACAGTTTTTTAAAGCACGGGAGAGTTTGGAGGTGGACAGAAGGAAACCAGGAACTGACTTCGAGATGAAGTTTTTTTCCTTTTGTGGGGAAAAAAAAAAAAAAAAAAGAACATAATATGAAAACTGAGCATTTTGAAGTGCTCGGATTGATCCTTTTTCAAATTTTGAGCCTTTTTCCATTTCAAAGGCTTTAAACTAGTGGCTTTATTGGCAAAGCGCCGATTTATCAACGAGGACTTCTGCTTGAAAAAGGAATCTTCTGATGAAAAACAAAAAGGGCTGTTAACATTGAGCATTACTTTTTTTTTTTTTAAAAAGGACATTTTCTCTTTTTTTTTTTCCCCCAGTTAAATTGCTCCATGGTTCTCATATGCAACTCATTTTGATTATCCCAGACACACAGCCTTCCTGTACCAAGTGGGATATCTAGAGCATAAATGCCCCAGCAAACACCCACATGGCTAAGCAAAGGTTTTCCACTCATTAATCCACCCTGAAGTCCTCTCTGCGCAGCGGTGGTGGGGGGGGATTTGCTGTAACTTGGGCAGACCCCCACAAAAGGGCTTGCAGGGTTTGGGACGTGCCACTCAACGCTGGACTTTCACCCTCGGCATCCCGGGCACCGGTCTGGTCCCGCGAGGGCTTTGCCTGGCTCTCTACGTCGGAAACCTCGAGTATCGCCAGTGCCCTGTATCAGCTAGGTTGGTCACCCCATCTTTCTGCAATAGAAATGCTGCTCCGAGCCATTGACATCGACCCATCCAAGACTGGTAGGAAAATATACACAGGTTTTGCAAAAGCACCAGAATTTGCCCTGTTTGAACACAGTATCACGCGCCTTAATATCGCTTTAAAATCTGACCCTTTCCTTATGTCCTGTAAATCACTTTTTCTCTAACAGGCCCTCCTGCCGCTGCCCGGGGGGGAGCCGCAACCAACACGGGCATCGATGCTGCGAGCAAGGGCCGAATCAGCTCCCCCCCGCCCCCTCCAAGTCTAACCTTTCGTGACCCGCTGCTACATTTTAGCAGGTGATGGATCCGGGGGCAGATAATTCTGCTTGCTGGTTAATTAATCCAGCATTACAAGAGCAACGAGAGTCTAATGACCATTCTTAATCCCTCTGCAATAACATTGCATACCGCGTTTCAAAGCGGGCCACCTGTTGGGGTGCAACCGGGGTATTTAGGATCGCAGTGGCTACTGGTTATTAGTGCCATATCCACTGGTGACATTTTATTAGCCATAATTTGATATGTTATCCGCCTCGTACACTCGATCTAAGCCCGAAATATTGTTTTACAACATTAATTAAAAGCATAGACACTGAATGCTTGGTTCACATGCTCCGATGTGATTTACGGGTTCCATTTAATTACCTGACAACTGTGATTTACCACATCTACCTGGTAGGTACCATGTGTATTTAAATCAATTAACATTTGGTGGCTTTAGTATATCTTGCTAGGGAAGGAGGGAGAGTTTCTCATGAACGATTAAACTCCAGACACACACAAAAAAAAGAAGTCAGATATTTCAGGCATCTAAACTGCAAACAAGATAATGTGACCTGGGCAGAGTCACACGACAGCTGTTTGTAGAGCTTTGCTTTATTAAGGATCCTGGTGACTTTTCGTGGAAGATTTAACTAATTAGTTGAGTAGGCCCTCAATAAACTAGACAATAAGTTACGTTTAGCTTTAATTACACGGTAGTCCTGTTGGCCCATTCAGCTGCTGAAAGTCAGACATGGGCTTAAGTGTTTTGCTGAATTAGAGTCAATATAAATATGTATCTCTTGTCAGCATCTAGGAAGCTGCACTGATATTAATTTAGTGAACTGAGTGGTTTGGAGAGATTTGCGGCTGAGGAAAAAAAAAAATCTTCAGAAAAATAATGAGGACAAGTAAGAGGAGGAAAGAAAAGAGCTGGAGCCTCAGCTCAGAAGGGCCACTGCGACAGGCACCTCCCCTTGATGCTCCTGTTCACTTTCACCGGGTAAGGTGCACGTTTGGGTTGAGGGGCAGCTTGTTCTGGCTCTTCGCCCTGGTGCAGCAAGATTTCCTGCTCCGGGGAGGAAAGGCTATTGCAGAGGGCCCTCCAGGATGGAGAATTTTGCCAAAGGTCCTTTTACCAGCTTTGGCCCATCACACCTGTCCTCTGCATCATAACATCCTCCTTGTCCCTCTCCTTCCTCTTTCCCACCTTGTCCCCACCACAGGCTCCATGTTCTCCCAGTCACCTTCTCCTCCCCATCACTGCTGCCTGCTCCTCTTGCCATCTCCAGTCCTCTTCTTCCACCATGGCAATTTTAAGTGCAGAGCTCGCTCTCCCACCCCAAACCCCAACTACTCCTTCCAGTTCAGCCTCCCCTCCACCTCATACCCTCCTTGCAATTTGCTCCGTCTAATTTGCACCCACCTCTTCCGTTTCCTGGAAGCCTCGGGAGCTCCTCGGAGCAAACGGGTCACAGCCAGCTCCATAACTCTCTCCTTTCCACCCCCAGCTGTAGGGGTACCCTGGATCCTTCTCTTTCTCAGAGGTGGTACGTCCTAAATCCAGCCAGGACAGAAATACTGGGTTCCCCTTACCACTGCAGGTACATCTCCTCTTCTTTGTCGCTCCTCCACCTTCCGTCTCCAAAGGACCCCCTTGTGCTGTACTACTCTGTTCCCTCCTCCAGCACAAAATCCCAGAACATCTCACATTTCTTCTCAGTTTCCTTTCTTCAAGCGCAAATACCCCCCAGTTTGCCCTACACCAGATAACCTTACCAGGAGGCCTTCACCTCCTCTCCCTGATCTTTTCCCAATTATCTCCCCCATCAGCACAAGCATGCCCTAATTTATACCACTTGCCCTTGCCAGCTCCCACCCATACCCAGTTGCTTCTCGTTAAAAAACTCATCGAATATGTTTTTTTGGCAATTGCTGCCCCGGCTCCTCTTCTCCCCTCCTCTGTCCGGCTTGCCTTCTGCCATTTGCCCTCTTTCTCCTTACACAGAGTATTTCAATGCCATTAAACCAACGTTTCCCAAAAGAAAGAGGGCCAGCATTCAGGTGGAAAAATTCTTTAAAAAATAAATGTCTTCTACTCTTGAGACGAATACGCATTACCACATTGTTCCCCAGCTACTCTGTTTATGTAACCTTGAAGCTATTTTGTACAATCCTCTAGTTTTGACAGTTTAAGATCTGTTATGAACTAATATTTTAAAATCAAAATAACTCAGAGGTACAAGAGATTGTTAAAGATCGCCCAGACAATCTGTGCAGGGAGTAATACTGAGAAGCAACATTTTTTAAATATTTTTTTTAAAGGAAAGGCTTTTCCTGGGTTACCTTGTCTTCAAATCAGGAGACGTTTGAGCAAAGTAAACCCACTCCCTTTCCAATTTGATGGCCTTTAGGAAGTTGAAAATACACACATGGATACACACTTATTGTCTTTCTACCTGGCATTTCTATGTGAATAAAGGGCTTTCAGCCAAAACCAACCAGATAAAATCTTTCAGGAACTTTTAGAATGTCACATACTTGTGCAAATTGCCAGCCTGTTTATAGCAACAGGCACCACAACAGACCTCTGTGCTTTCAATCAGGCCGGGCAGATCAAGCAACCTCCTCTTGTCTGTTTATGTGCGCGTATTTGCATGTGGCATCGTGCGAGAGATTACCTGGCAAAGCACGTAGGTGCTCGGGAGGGGTGGGGAAATCACGGCTCCCCACTGACCCTCCTGCTCTTAGACCCTGAACGGACCAGGGACACATCTGCAGGAAGCCACCGGTCTGTGCAAGGGGATGAAGCCCGGCACGGTGGTCAAAACAAACCAAACACGATGATTTTGGGTCCTTTTGTAGCAAGACCGCGAGCTGCTTCACCAATTTCTGCCTGTCGGTATGAAGGAGATTAAACAATACTTAATCACCTCGCTGAAGGAGCTGTGAACTGTCAAAGACCTGGAAATCCTGGAGCGTAAGATCCAGCGTGAGAAGGAAATATTATTATGCATGACAGTGTGTAACCATCTTGGGGAGAAGTTGCTTAATGCTGGATATGGAGAAATTAGCTTTCAAGTTGCGTGAAGGTAAAGGGGGAAAAGACACTCTTATTCTGGAACGCAACTCTTCCTACCGAAATAATTATTCCAGAATAGCTAACGTGATAAATGTCCAAAAGCAGACGGCCTCTGTGTCCTGGAAGGAAGGAGTTTCATGATTTTTAGGGTTTTTTTTCTAGGCATGTCGTTGGCTGTTTTGCCAGACCAGTGCCTAAAATGGTGGGCTTCCATCTACCTGGGCCAGATAGAAATATAAATAACATCCGTGAGGGTATGATGGCAGTGATTAATTTGAGTTCTCATCCACAGAAAAAATGGGCTGGAAGGATAAGGCCAAGACGTCTTTAACCATAAAAACCTTCGCGCCAACAGCAGGATTTTTACGCAATATACTGATTTCTTCAGGGAATAAATTACCTGCTTTAATGTTTCTGTTTCTCAATGGAAATTTTTTTTCCCAAGAAGCTCAGCAGAGTCTATTTTCTTCTCAATGGACAAGTCCTTTCCCCTTTGCACCTTTCGGCAAGGCAGGAGGTGCACCCTTCACCTGCCAGGGGTGAGTCTTGCAGATGCAGATGTCCATCGACAGGTAAAATGAGTCCCCGGGCAGTGCAGGGTGATGGAGAGCTCAGCGCCGTGCATTAAAATGGGACAGGAAAGTGTCCGGACCGCTGCACAGGGGAGCCTGGGAATGACAAGCGTGATTTATTGCGTTAAATCACACAAATGAAAATACGTAAGTGACTCAAGCATGTGCTTGCCTTAGCAGGGGTCAGCGCCGCAGCGAGACACATCCCTCTTCCCACCTGGTGGAAAACCGCCCCGGGGGATCCTCCCAGGATCCAGTTACTGATCTGGGGAACATCACTTAAGCCAATGTATTTCATTTCCAGTCCCTTGGGATTCCAGATGAACAATCAAAGGGGTGAAAAGGGAAGCTCCACCCAAGTTTGTATTTCGCAGGATGAGGCGCATTATCAAGCGACAGTGAAACGAGCCCGAGGCGCAGCGAGTGCCGGTAGAGTGCCTACGTAGCCATGAGTTTTGATTAATTACCGCGGTGTAGTTTTATCTCTCTCTCCAGTGAATTAACCGCATGCACTAGGCAGAGGAGAAGCTCCTGGCCAAGAGGGAAGGTGACAAAGAGTTCCCACTCCCAGCCTGCAAACTCCTCTCTGGCTGAAAACCCCTTTGCAAATAGAGATAATTTTTGAAGGGCTACGTTAAATGGGTTTTGAACAATAATTAAGCAGGGATGGGCTATGTGCACGCAGCTCAGCCAGAACTGCCGTTAAAAGGAGAAGAAGAAATGATTCACTCCATCACCTTTCGAAGCGACGCTGTCTCAGTGTGGGAGGATAGGAGAAAGTACCAACTGCCCACTCGCCAAACCCCGCTCTCCTTACTCAGAGGAAATTTTTATATTGCCACCCACACGCATTCAAAAACCCATGACTCATCTCCACAGATAATGAAATCAGCTTTAAAGCGACGAGAGTTTGAATACAATAAAGGTTGCCTCCTGAGTTCACCACTTGTAGAAGGCACCTTTTCCAGCATTTCCCACCGACTCTAAGAGGTGGAAATGTCCCGATTTATTTCCATCTTCACCTCTCCCAGGAACAGCGGCTCTCAGGAGATCCCACGACTCCCAGAGCCAGGGTTTTTTTGGACAAACACCACCCATCCTCGACGTAGGGCAAAAAAAATCGCAGAAGCTGGCAAAGCCCTCGCATTGGTGGGAGCACTGCCCAAGCAGGAACGGAGAGGTCTGGCCCACGATCAGCTCCATCTCGAGATGTTTCACTTGTTCCTGGCTCTCCTCCCACTGCTCCATTCCCAGCTCAAACCTGGCGATGGAGGACAGAGGGAGGATTTAACACCTGAATACGCCTCCTATCCTCTGCAGCTGCTGTTGCAGGGCAGGATCGGGCTATGAATCACGGACCCCTCTGGATTTTGGACAAGAAAACCATTCCCACAGGGATTTTGAGGCTCAGCTTCAAGTTTAGGGTCTCTCGACCCCTCTGTGGTTGGGTTGTGTTTGGTTTTTTTTTTACATTACTCCTTTGGGCTCAGGGTTCCAATTACTACTTTTCATTCCTTTTTTCTTTCCAATGATTTGGAAATATTTGAGTGACAGATCTTTTATTAAAACATCGTTATCAGAAAGCATCCAAGAACGGGCAGGGCCAGCGCTCCACTCAGGTTTTCCATGCCTCAGGGAGAGCGAAGCTCTTCCTGGCTCTCGCCTGGCCTCTGATGAGCAGAGGTTTGGTATGCAGGCTTGGGTAAAGAAGACAGAAGAACGTGATTGTCCCAAAAGGTTGGCCCGTCACACCAGAGAGGCAAGTGGTGAGGCAAAGGAGACACCCTTCAAGAGCTTCTTCCCATCCCACTCCTGGCAGGAGAGCCACGGTCAAGAAGGACATGGCGTGGGCAGCTGATGCCATCGCTTGCCTTGTTCCTTCTCCACTCGGTGACCATCCGCACAGCAAAGAGCTGCGTCCTCTCCTCTCGGGCTAATGCTTCAGGCACCCAACCTAAATCCAGTGGTGGTCATGTCTTAGACCCTTCTTTTGGAGCGCAACTTTGCATGGGTCTTTTTCCCTTCCTTCACCTTCTCTCCTCCTGCTTTGCCCATTAAGACTGCGAGTTCCCCACGACAAGAAGCCTCTAACGGTCCATCACGTGCTGGTACAATAGCTAGTCCCATGATCACGTCTTCTGACACCGGCACTGCACATAAAGGTCTACGGATTATATTCTGCGGGAGGTCAAATTAATTGCTTATGGATCTGATGGAAAACAAGGCTTTACCCACCCATCCTTTTTTTTCCTCCACTAGGTGCAGCATTTTTCCATTTTTCTTTAAAGGTCGTTCTAAAATGAGACTTCGAGCACTGGGGCCAGAGCCTGAAACAATTCTGTTTAGAAGGGCCTCACCAGGGGTTACTGCGTGTCTTCTCAAAGCTCTCCCATCTTCCACGGCACATTCTGGCTGCAATTTCCAAGAAACTGGGCAAGAAGAGTCCAGCTGCTGTCCCCAGCTCGCCTTGCCCAGAGGATTTTGGGTTTGGGGATGGTGGGATCGAGTGCCAAACACCGACTGCTCTTTGTCAGAGCACACACTCGACACGGCACCGCTTTCCAGCCCTCGCAGGCTGATGCTGTTTCTGCTCAGCTAAGTCAACATCACACCCAACGGTTGTGGGGGAAAAAAAAAAAAAAAAAAGCCCAATTTGCTCTCTCTTGCCTATCCATGAAGCAATTCCAATTATTGAATGGACTAAATGAGCCTGAAAGCCACAAGGAGCACCTGTGGTGAGAGGAAATGAGTATTTCACAGCTGGATGCATTTGGCGGGTCACTCGCAGGTTTTGGCACAGAGGGGCATCGCTGGCATTCGGGGCTTGGCCGCGCCACCCCTCCGCTGCTCCCGAGAGGGAGGAGATTGGGAAGGGGGAAGTTCTGATTTTCTAATTATGCTAGCCAAAAATTTCACTCTTACTGAAATCGGATGGATGCTGGGCTGGTTTGCTCGAGGCAAGGGGCTAAGCCCCTTTCCTAGAGGCCACCTATCTTTCAGGAGATGAGGTTTTTGGGAAGCCAACGTGCATCTTCACCGACGAAAGATATGAGCAGAAAAATTCCACCTGACATGCAGGGACAGACCTCGCCGATGGCTCGGGGCTGTGCACACCCCTGTCACCGTGCCAGGGGGTGCCAAGCGTTAGCACGGCTCCGTCCCGCTTACATGCTCCCGAGTGCATGTTCTCAAATCCATTTTTTCCAAAGCAAAAATGATTATCAGGGCTTTCGCCTCCTTTGTTTTGCTTGGCTGGGTCACCTTTGTTTATTGTTTATCGCTACCTCTGCTCCCAAGCGGCTGGAGACGGGCTAAGCCAGCGGGCAGATGCGGGACGGGGGAGAAGGGTCTGGACACGCCGGATGCGGCGCTGCCTGCTCAAGGCTCCGCTCGCGACCCAAAATGGTGGGAAAAATTCAGCCAAAACTTTGTTTTGACATAGGACTCAGTTTCCTGTGCAGCCCCAGCAGCTGTTGCATTATTATTACTACTACTATTACTACCACTACTACTACTATTATTATAATTATTATTAATTATTATTATTATTATTTTGTACTGAAATACCCAGCAACAAACACATCAGGATTTTGCTTTTGCCTCACCTTGTTTTCCCAACAGGAAAATGTGCATTTATTTTTGAGGGGAACTCATGAACTAAGCAAGCAATGGGGCAAAACCCACCTAAAACTTTCAGGGTGGGGTGAAGCGAGCTGGATGGGAAGGAGCCTGGGAAGGGGCTGGGAGCAAGGTGGTAGGAAAAGTGCTCAGGCTGGAGGCTTTGAACCCAAGCAAGAGACATCAGGGGAGAAGTACAAATAGAGAGGGGCAGAAAATAAATGAGAAGCACCTTTCCTGCACCCCTGCTCACCCACAAAACTGGAGGAGCAAAGCAATGTACGCCACGTGTGCCAAGGGAAAGGGGAGGAGAGGAAAACCGACAGCATCACCAGCTCAGCGAGATCTTTGGGAAAAAAAAAACAAATGACCTTTTGTGCTGTCTGGGGAGAGACTCTTCCATCATCTTTATGGATTTCCACCTTCGGCAATAGCTAAATAGCCTTGCATATCTACCATCAAGACACTAACAGCCATGCCATAAATCTTAACCCTAAACTATCATTATTCGCCAGAGAAAATGAATGGTTTGCTCTGCACGTGAAAAAAGAGCACAGCTTCTGAAAGAGGAGACCCGTCTCGGGCTGGGCATCCTCCCCGGCTGCATTTGGGGCTCGCTCCTACTTGTCGGTGGGATGAGCGCTTCTTGCATGCTCGGCTTTCAGAAACATCCACGAAAACGTGCTCTTTTCTCTTTCCTGAAACTGATATTATCTCGATATTATCTGTTGCCTGAAAGAGTGAGTCAGGTTGGGAAACGATGCTAGGCGGTCAGGTCTCAGTCGCCCATCTGCAAAATGGAGTTCGATCGGCTCACTTGGAATAGAGGTTAAAGATTATTGGGGTCCCAGAAATGACAATAATCGGGGTTAAACTCATCAGTACAGCCAGAAAAGGTGTCCAGAGCTCGTTTCACCTTTCTCCTCTCCCCCACGAAGGACACACAGCCCAGGTACGGGCTGGAGCCAGCCGCTCGTGTTGGCTCTGGGGCAGCTGCAATGCGATTTCATTCCTCCCCTCTCGCTACCGCTTCCTTAGCCGGGGTGCCTGCGAGACCCCAGGGAGAGCAGGGGACGAGGGGAAACATTACTTTCTTAACAAATTCTTGTGTCATCTTCTTGACAGCACCTTTAAGCGCTGAATGACACTCAGGAATGAAGTGGCTTAACCTCAAGGGTTCAAGCGAGGGAGCATTTCCCCTTGCCAAGGAGCAGCAGTAATCGCTGGAGAAGAAATCCGTTCCAGCCCTCCCTGCCAGCAGCCACCGATCGCTTTTAACCCACGTGGCAGGGACACATCCGAGGCACCCGGCTCCCACCGGGCTGTGCCGTTACGCGAGCGCTAACACCCGGGGGCCATTGCCTTTTGGAAGAGCGTTAGGACATTTGGGAATAAAGGGGAATGTCACGTACCACGCGAAATTACCACCTTTCAGCGGAGGTGGGGCGACCGACCTCATACGCGCTCTTTTATCTCCTGCAAATGGAAACCGAAAGGGGTTAATGCAAAGCACGGGGCAGGTGAGCACAATCTCGGCTGCATCTGCGTTCCCACGGGATGCAGGCTGGGCACGAAGGGTGCCCGGCTCGCTGCGCTGGCCCGCTGGGTGAGGAGTTGGATGCGAAGGCTTTCCCGCAGCGCTCCCTTTCCACACCTATTATCTGGAGACCAATAAAAAGCCACGGTCTTAAATCCCAGGGATTAAAGGTTTAACATGACCAAGAAGAAGAAGCCTGGAGAGCATTAATTAATGTTTATATGTGGTTTCTACCTTCTCTTCCCTTTTCCTTCACCCTTTGTCTGCCTCAAGTGATAATAGATGGGAACAGCTTTTTCTGCCAATGCCAGTCTTCACTGGCTAAGACTCTTCTTTCTCCTCTCTGAGACACACGTAACAATTTAATGCACGGGCTCGTGATTCACGTGGCTTTCCCAGCGTTTATCTGCAACTAAGGCTCCCATTGTTCCCCAGCTTATATTCTTGTAGCTTATATTCTCCCCACAATGATCCCCATCCCAGTCCTGCAGCTCTAGCCTGGGAAACACTCGGCATTGCTGCCTCCACCGCCGGAGCACACGCTTCTCCTCCCTCCTCTCCGAAACGGAGAAGTAAATAACTTCCCGTGGATGTGGCGTTAAGAGCAGACACCGCTGCAAATTCCCACCCTCGCTGACTTCTTGGGAGCTGGTGTGCGCAACCCTGACCTTTCTTTCTAACTTCTTTGGGTCAAAGCTATTCCTCGTTCGTGGGACGAGCCTCTGGCAGGGAGGAGAGAAGATGAAATACCTAATCCCCAGCCAGATGCTCAGAGGGTATAAATGGCTCCCCACTGATTTATGTCAGCTGAAAATACGACTCGACGATGTCTCTAGGTTTCTGTATAGCATTGCGCTATGCTGCACTTGAACCCAGTAATTTTAGCTAAGCAAAAATTTCAAGCTACTGCAACAGGTGAAAAGAATGAGAGGCTGTTCCCTTCTCCTGCCTCAACAGAATATACATTACCGTCTTCTTTAAAAAAAACAACCAGAAGGCAACAAAACCCCAGAAGGAAATCCCCCGTCAGCTCTTTATCTGAGTTCCTGAAGTTTTTTTACACTGTATTAAGGTTTCATTTTTCACCCTCAGCCAGCAGAGAGGACGCATTGCACGGACAACACAGCATAACAGGGGAGAGCAGCATGGCGGTGGCTGGGGTGCAGCATCCCTGCAATTCGTCACGCAGAGATGCCTTCGCATTGGAAGGAAGAGACTTACACGTGGATACAACGTTCGCGTTTGCACGAAGAAACTTCGAAAAGCCTTTGGTATTTCGGTTGCAAACGCCAGGCCTTGGAAGCTGGGAATGCTGGAAACTGGGTGTTGCAAGAAGTGACAAGTTAACCTCCCTTTTTCAGGAAGCACTTAGAGAAGTAGACTGGGTGAGCTAGGAAAACTGTACGCAATAACAGATGGCCTCTTCTCCATATTTTCCATCGTTGCAGCCTACAGATGTCTGTCCCTCCCCCCTTTTCCTTCTGTCATTCATCTGCTTCCCCGAAGCCCGTTTGGCGATGCCTGCTGACCGGGACGGGCGGCTAAAGCCGAGAGGAGAAAGCCCGGTGCCGGGCTTCTGGCAAGACAGAGCCTGCAGCTCCCTGTCACCCATTCCTCATCCACTGCAGATTCATGGCCGATGACACCACATCATGGGCCCTAAATGCTCCTCGCTCGTACATTTTTGCATTCTGCTCCCTCTATTTATAAAGCAGGATCCGCCAGGCGAGGCATGCCGGGTAAACGCACGATGCCAAGGCAGGATTAAGCCTAACTGCATCGCAGCAATTCCAGGCGCTGCCAAGCGAGCCCTTCTGCGTGAAAGAGCAATCGCGGTGCTCCCCGCCGCGTGCAGCCGGAGGCTTGGTACCGACCCACAGACGCAGCGGAGAGCATCCGTCCGCTCCCGGGGGCTTACTCAGTCCTAAAGAGCCGCCGTGACCCCAACAGCGCCGGGCTGGGAGGTAATTTTAACGCAGGGAGGGGGGACCAGTGTGATCCCCGCCTTTGCATCTCCCTTATAACGCAGGCACAGAGTTAATTTTAACTAGAGGAAGTTTCTTAAGAAGAGAAATTTACTCTGGATATCAATATTTCCAGTAATGGAAAATCCACCATAGGCTAGGCACACTGCTCCGTGATCAATTAGCCTCGCTGTTAAAACGTCTCTCCTGCCGTCTCCATCATCCATTCTGTCCATTAGGGAAAATCCCGTAGATTTAAAAATGAGATGCATGTCATTTCAACTTCTATATCATTTTTTTAATGCAAAAAGAAAAAAAAAAAAAAAGGGATCACGTTAATTAAAAGAAACCCTTCCCCAAAAGGTATTATTTTCCAGAAGCTGCAATTACAGCTCTTTTGCTTCTGACTCTAGACCAAGAGTTAATGAACTCATTGACAATATAACTAGCATGCAAGGAAAGGGACTTGGCACGGCAAGAAGCCGAGCCCTATGAATAGAAGGTTTCGTACAGCCTCAGCCACGTTAATGCTGTCTCCATTCAAAAACATTGTGCCATGAGCAGGGGGGAATATTTCCACGTTTGCCAAATGGAATAACCGTAACAGCGAGTTATTATTACTCCATTAAGCAACCGCAGATATTTCTCTGCTCTTTCCCCAGGTTAAAAAACAAAGGCTGAACAGAACAGAACTATTCACAGCCTGTTCAGCGAGATCACCTATTTTTAATGCGACCTCGGTTATTACGCCAAAGTACCCGTAGCTCCTGAAAAAATAAAAAAGCTGGCTAATAATAGAACTTTATTAATTACAACTGGCAGCACTTAGAGAGATGATGGGCCCGATTCTGCTCTCGCCTACAGACGCCACAAGGGCACAACGCCAGGTGAGGGAGGGAAGGCAGGTCTGGGAGCCCAAAGGCACACGAAGGGTTGCCCAGGGCACGTCCACCCACCCATCCTTGACGAGCAAGAAGCGGATCGGCCCAGAAGCGAGGAGGAAGGGCGTGCTCGAGAGCTTAATGAGGCTGCAGGACTCACTGCCACACGATGCTTCTGAAACCCAAGAGCCAAAGTGTAATTGATGTGGATAATAATACCTAGGGTCATTACAGCCAGAAGTAAGAAGCATTTGGAAGGCATATACAATGTCATGTACCGGGGTTAAGCCAGCTGTTAGAGGTTAGGAAAAGGGCCGTTGTGGAAGAAAGATTGCTCTGCATCTGTCTGCTACTGTTCCTGGTATTTCCCTCTGAGCCCTTGGCACCCAACGCCGACACAGGCCGGACGAATTTGACTCTACTGTTTGGACACCTATTCTTCCAAATTACTCGGTGTTCTCCACGTCCACCCTGTGTTGCAGGTAGTGCTCAGCCAAGAACAGAGTAGCCAAACTCTAAAGCATCTGCTTTTGCTAAAGGCACCGGGGGATCATTAATTTCCAAGCAAATCAAGGTCTGGCGGCTTCAGATGTTGTTAGCTGGCAGGAATCTAAACTAAGGAAACCAACTTAAACCTCTGTGTACAGTCAGAGGCATCTCCAGAGAGCGATTCACCTCCGCAGGAGACAGGATAAATTGCCTCTTTCTCTGCACCGGCCGTAGATGGAAGAAGATGGTCAGCTCAGACTAAACAGCAAACTTTTAGACGGTCAAAGTCAGGTGAGATGATGCCTGGGCAAAGGGAGGAGTGTTACAACCACTGTTGTGTAGCGTTGCCCGACAGATTCTCAAAATGAGAGTAACAATGTCTACCTTAATTTAAAAAAAATAAAGGTAGTATCAAGTTTATTTCCTCACCTCTCAGTTGTCAGTCCAGAAAGGGCTCCTTTTTTTGCATACCATAAAAGTAACAAAAATTTGATAAAGTGATACAACTACCAACCAAAACTGGAGGAGAATGTTGGAGCAGGAGCCAGCAAAACAGCATAGATCACCGAGCAGCTTCCCCCAAGAAATCAAGACAGCATTTGTATTCAGTCCAGGTGAAATTCACTGGTATTAGCTCATTGGGCTTAAGAAGACGAATGGATATGGCAACCTGGCTATGGGAGTTACATTACAGCAAACCAGCAACGGGACCCGAGATTCCTGAAGTGGCTTAGACCCTAAACTAGACAGTAAAGCTGATTGCGGCTTCACTGGAGATGGGTGTGAAGATCCAGTTTCAGAGATTAAGGGCTGGTGGCTTCAACCTGAACCTCTCTAAAGCTGACGAACAGCCCCACAGGAGCACTTCTGTGATTTGCACGCTGAGTTTATGGACTGCCAGCTTTGGGTGCCCGCACAAATTCCACCCCCCGACAGCAAGCTCCACCACGACTCTGCGTTTTCGTAATGCAGCTCCAGACCTGAACGCTACAGCTTGCTCCCATCCCTGCCGCTCACACCCTTCTGCACTTGCTGGCTCGGGCTAGAATCACAGGTGATGAAATACTACCAGAAGGTCTGTTACAATAGTTCCCCACGCACCAAAAGCACAGGAATTCAGAGGAATTTACAAGAAACCGTGGCAAGGTTTACACCCCGGTTCACAAGCCAAAGCCTTTCGAAGGAATTAAAATACGTTTTTTATGAGCGGCTGAACTCATGTCCACGCTCTTATTGCTATCCGACAGGATCCCTGGGTCTCGCACTCTTGCCGCTCTCGTCTTTGTGATTCTGAGAACTGTGCTTCACCTCTTTGTGCCTTTAGTTGCCATATCTGTGAAATGGGCTTTTCACCTACCTTAGAAGTTTTGCATCAACTGCTCTTGCTAAAGCATTTAACATCATGGCCATGGAGTTCTTTGTTTTCTTGATCTCACCCTGTAAGGAGAGTAAAATGAAAGCTGATTGCTACAGAAAAGAAGCCTTTGTGTCTCATCTTCCTCCATCAGATTAAGTTTCTAAGGTATGTTAAGAAATGAGACCCCATAGGGGTTAGCGGTGTCCATTTAAATCTCTCAAATACCTACACGCAAATATACCGAGCGCAGGAGGATTAACTCTAAATCTGAGTGGATTAGTCAAGAAGCCTTGCACAGCAATGTGGAATTGCTGGAGAAAAATATATAAAATTGTCATTTTTGTCAACTTTACAATACAACTTGATCCCCCGTGTATAATGAGCTGTAAGCCTGGCAATATCCCAGGATCAGGTGAAGAGAAAACTTTCACTTGGGAAAAACACAGTGGAATTCACGGGGTCAGAGCATCACAGGCATGAGCGATGGGAAACCTGAGGCCACCTAGCTCCCTCACTCAACACCCAGCAGTCCCCACCGGCTGCGCTCCTGGAGCTCCTCCAGTCCTTCTTCAAATCTACAGGCACACACGTCTATATAAAAATACGTATTTACACGCTCCCCGGTAATTAAAGGCAACTATGAAAGATTAGGATGTGAAAGACGTGATCAAACATACAAAATAACGTGAGCAAACAGACGACCTTGATCTCTCTTCTGAAGGCTATGTACGTTATAACACTAAAGAAAAGGGAGACAATTCCCTTTCAGGAAGAACCTTTAAAAGAAAGCAAGCACAGCTTCCTCCGGGACTTCCCTTCCGTGTGAGAGGTTTCAGCTGAAGGAGAGCAGAGACAACCACTTACGATAACCTCACCCGTCTGCGCTCGGACCCTTTAGAAGTTGCTGCACGGGTGGAAGAAGCGAAAAGGGAAAAGTCCAGCTCTGACGCCTGTCCTGAGAAGTTTGTAACTCTGTGAATCTGTTGGTAGGAGAAAGGACGCACCACCCTGCCCTTCTGCCAGGACCGGGGCAGAAATATTAAAAGATGGTAAGATTTTTTTCTAGGTTATCAAAAGAAAAAGGTCAGAACTGCTCCTAGGCTCCCGTAACCCGGATTGCATTTGATCCACAAAACTCTCCTCACTTTTTTCCTAAAAATTTCCCTGCCTGGAACTGGTTGTCAGTGGCTGCATGACTGGCCACAGCTTATTCATAGCCTTAATTAGCAGGTGTGTGACTGCCTGTTCAGCCACATTTTTAGATCTCCAAGCTGTCAGAAAGAAAGGCATTATTTTAGGTAAAATACCACTGCAAAACAGAGTGACATTCAGTTTGACGTGTGAGGATAAATTAAGGATGAGGATACGTTAAAGAAAACTCTGAGCGCCTTCGCCACATTCCTATATTCAAGGAGAAACGCAGCTGAGTTTCAGTTGATCTTGGCTTCTTCATTGACCTGTAGCAGTAAATTTTCCCCCCTTTTAGTGCTTAAATAGTTTGTCAGTGAATGATCCCATTCATAAAGTGCTGGCGATGACAGTTCTGCAAAGCTAAATGGCACTTAACTGTGCACCTAATAAATCTGCAACAAAAATAAACAGAGAGGATGAGGGAAAAAAAAGATTAACAATGCCAAAGAGCTAAAAAAAAAAAAAAAATCACTGGCAGGTATGAAAGGATATTGTCATTAAAACTGTTTGAAATAGTATTGTGCAGGATTGCTCCCATTTCCCACCCCTGTTTGGCTGACCTTTGAATTCTCAGAAGACAACGGGCTTGGCCGATATCTGGGAACTCTGTCTTTGGTCAGATAAATTTGCTGCGGACAGCACAGATCCATCTCTCCGTGTCTCCGTGCAGGTATCTGCTTCCACTGGGACCTCCCGAATTCGCGAAAGGGCATCCCCGCCCTCGTGGAAAGCAAAATTTGCATTTACGAAAAGGTAACCCGGATTCCATATAGGAAAAATGAACGCAAATACTCAAATTGCTGGAAGCAGGAGTCCGACTTGGGGGGGAAATAAGGGCAGAAAAGCTGGACCTACGACAATCCAGTCAGAAACAAATCTCGCAGAGCGTGGGGCTCTCGTGTCGCAAACAAGATGCTTATCACAGAACCACAAACTCCGAGAGCAAAAGGTTTTAATAACTCAATCTAGCCAAAGGTGGCCCTGAAGAAATGTCACGTATATTTGAGAACGGGAAAGAAAATCTGAATTAAGCCAACAGACTGAACACTGACTGTAGTAGCTTGGGGGAAGAAAAAGCAACCCTAAATGTAGAGGAGATACAGGGAAACGGGATAAAGTGGAAAGAAGTTTGCTGCGTCTAATCTCTCTCTTCAATAAGGTAATGGATTTTCTAGGCAAAGGAAATGTAGTACACCAGTAATTTGTATGGACAGTATAATTCTGTGTAGGGAATTAATGGCTTCGCTGACAAAAGCGGGGTTTTGTATGAGAGGGTACAGAGGCGGCCCGAGGTCAAAGGCGAAAGCATTCAGAGGGAGACCAGTGGGCGCAAGTTTGTTAACAGAGTTGTTCAGGATTCAGACTGAGACTAATTTTATATAAGCCTTTAATTAAAACCCTGGGCAGAAAAAGCAGAGTTGAGCCATCCAGGTCTGCTGATGACAAAAAGCTGAGTCAGATCACCTAGACCCAAAAGGACTGTACAACCCGCAGGAAAAGCAGGAGAGGGAGGACTGGAGCAGAGGAAGGAGACGTGGGAGGAGCAGCCCATGAGCATGGTAACCAGTGAATGAGCAAACAAGGTTTCTGGCTACCAAAATCAGGTGGCCCATACTAAAAAAAAAAAAAAAATGCATTTGTAACTCCAAAACGAGCCAGAGAAGGTATTTGCGCAGGAGACAGCACTGCTGTGAGACCACCTGTGTAGCAATGTGTATAGTTTTCATCACCTATGTTCAAGAAAGATAAATTCAGCCTGGAACGGGAGCAGCAAAAGGATACCAGAGCGACCAGGGGAAGGAGTTTATCTCATGAGACAAGCCTCCAAGAGCCTAGTTGGATGAAGGCTGCACGGAGATACGATCCCTGGCTATAAATAAATACCCAGGGAGAGAAGCAGCAGAGAGGGAGAATAATTGTTTGCGCTAGCGGACAATGCTAGTAAAAAAAAAAAAAAAACACACAAAAAATACAGTGAAATGGGACATACGTTAAGCATAGGTAGAAAATTTAATGAAGGAGTGCCACAGGAGTTGGCCTCTGGAACAGCTTTCCGAGCGGAGTAGAAATGTACAACCCCCCTCGGTTTGCTTTTAAACGGAGACAGAAATATTTATGAAAGGGAAAGTATGAGCAAACACATGCAATTGCAACAACCTGGTCTTCGTAATCCAAACAGACCCTGCTAATCCCGGCTTTTATCTCCTGCCATCGGACAGGATCCCATCTTGAGAAAGCACCCCCCAGCACAAACAGCGGAGAATCCTGTCGCACGAGGAAAAGGGGGATACTTGTATTGCATTTCACAAGAGTCCATTTCCCGGTCTGTTGTTGTTGTAACTTCGCCGAGTTTAATCAAATTAAGCTGTTAGGAAGAACAAGCAGGAAATGAAACCGATAAAAACAGGATCCTCCGACGAGGACAGCACGGCTCTTAGAAACACTTGGGGAACATCACTGACTTGGCAACACTCCCCTGTTTACCTGCTCCAGATTTATTGCCCAAAAACTAGAGCTTCTTCTTTGCTGACAGCAGGCCTTTAAACAAAGCTATTAGAAAAAAGTCGAAATGCAGAAAGCTTTCCTTTCCTGAAAGAAAAAACAAGAGCACCCTGCCTTTGCAATCCAGTTGCTGGATTTGCAGCAAGTACCTCCTGACTTAGGAGACCCACCGCTGCGGGAGACCGTGCGTGACACCCTCAAAAGAGCTCTGCCTTCAGAGGCAGGATTATCTGCTGCTTGAAAATCAGGATCTCTCTTGGGTGTCTCAGATTCAGCCACCGAAGACTTATCTTGGCCCTTGTTCCCCGGCCCACGTCCCGCGCAAACTGCACGCAGCGCTGAGTAAAATCAGGCTAAAATCCCACTCTCCGCTACCTCGGGCTCTCTGCAAATTACTGCTTGAACAGATGGGCTCCGTACTGTGCCCAAAAGGTCAACACGTTTGGCCTAATCCAGACCAGGGCTGGGAGCCAGGGAGCAGAGCATTCCTCAGGAAGGGGCTCACGGAGACTGCCCCACAGCTTCCAAACAGCTTTTACGAAGGGGAGGATCAAGCTCACAGGCTTTCGCTTATCCCCGGGTGGCAACACGGCACGTGGAGAGAGGCAGGCCCTCGCGAAGGGGAATGACGGAACTCAGGTTTAAGCGGGGAACTGTCTGGCTGATGCTTCACGAATGAGTTATCCCATCTCTGCTGGCAAGAGCTTAGAACAAACGTCAAGCCATCCTCTGCGCTTCGACATCTTCCTCTTACTGCTCACGATGGGTGACTTTTCACTGCACAAATGGATGTAATTATTACCTCAGGGGTAAATATTCACTCAGGCACACAGAGAATAAGGCAGGTAACTCCCAGTCTGGGCTTCTAATCCCATTTATCAGACACCTCCTCAGCATCATTATCCTAAATAACACAAAATGAAACACAGGGGGGAAAAAAATACCATTGTATTTCCACTAATGAGAAGCATGGACAAGAGAGGAAATAATTCCTCTGAGTCACGCTCCCCACCCAAATAATAGGAATATCTCCGTGCGGAGAAGCGGATGACGTTATGGATTAGCTGCACTTAATTTTCAGCACGAAAAAGTTCCTAGGTGCAAATCCCAGCACAGAAAGCCAGCTCTCCCTACTCAGGTGGCCTGGACTCCCGCTAGCTGCTTTCTCTGAGGTTTGCAGAGAGCTGGTGCTGCACATCCCTTGTTCCCAAGGGCTCAGTCCTCTCAGACTGAAGCCATGCTCCTCCGATCGTCCCACATCAACCCAGGGATGGGCACAGCCACAGAATAAAGGGGGCAATTGTGCTGGGTGGAGAGAGCAGTTCCGATGCGGCAGCTTGCGGCCTGGGAGCAGACTCAGCTGCTCGAGAGCTGGCAGCACGGGTGGATCACGGCTCCTACCCTCCGGGAATCCTAGAAGGTGCGATCCCCCAGCTGCCGAAGCCCTCCGGAGCTCCCGCGGGAGCAAAGCCGACCGGGAAGGGGCAGATGCAGGAAGGTTCGGAAGGGGAGCCGGAATTACGGGCAACTCGACCTTCCAGTAAGAAGAGGGAAATTCCCGGCTCTCCTGGCAGGACCTTGGGTGCCCAGAGCACCAAGGCTTGTACGTGCACGTATATGCTAGGGACAGGACTGGATGATGGAGGAAAAGTTTCTCTCTTCTCACTGAGCCAGTGCCACCATCTCCCAGGAGAACAGCTGTGAGCAAGAAACCCCCCAGCCTGTGACCTGTTTGTGTATTTATCCCTTTTAATCCACCACTTCCCGCTTGTGTGTTTCTCATTTAGCTACGAGATGTCTAGGAGAGTCGGTATTGACCAGGAAAGCTCCACGGAGAGCAGCTGTGTGATCTGGCTTTCAAAATAATCTTCCCCGCCTCGAACGTTAGCTTGCTAAAAAGTACTCGAGGGCCACAAAAATCTGCAGGGTTTGTATCCAGCCGTCTCAAGGGAGAAGCCCGGCTGCTTACATGACACCTCTGGTTTTTTCCCCACTACTTTTGCGAAGAGTCCTACTGTAGCATCACGGTTACGAGGCGACGCTGCCGGAACAGCCCCTCAAGCTGCCTAGCTGTGACAGGGAAGGGTGCTGCTGAAAACTTTCTCCCAGTGCTTCGCTTCTTGCATGAATACTAGGGCCTGACCGACCGAAAGCAGCTCTCCGACCCGCTGTAGCTTAATTCAGTCGCTGCAACAGCCTCTCTGACACCTTGCAGGGGTGCAGGATCCCTTTTAGGTAGGTCTAGCCTAGCCAAACCCGCCCTAGCTCATCGGAGGTCTGCCAGAACCTGCTCAGTATCAGATATTGGGTACCACAGCTCTGATCTAACTAAGGAAGGTTTTGCTTTAGCTTAAAGAAGAGCCGGGCTTTAGGTGCGGTGAGAACGGCCAAGTCTTTATTAAAGTGTCCAGGAACTTGCAACGTTCGCCACCTGAGCAGGGCGCTAGCTACTGTTTGGGAAAGACATTAATGGCCCTCGTATGGGAAGCGTAAAAGGCCTGAAATATTTTACTATTGTTTTATCTACAAGGGTTTGGTTTCTTCAGTTTTATGCAAGTATGAGAAGCATTTGCCCAAGGGGTAACCACTGCTTCCTCTGCTTTTGCTAGTGCTCTGGCATGCTCAGCAGCCTTCTTCCCCAGGAAATTTTGGCTTATGGAATTTCATTTTGATAAATTTGTTTCTCGGGGTGGGGGGAACAACCTCCTCCCAGCTGCATGCAGGAAGGTAGGCTGTCCAGGACCAGGATGACTTCAGGAGCCTCTCTTAGTGAGTAACTCTCTCTATTCCTCTCAATTGTTTGACAAAACAAGAGCTTCAGTGTTTCCAGCAGTTGACTGACATGTCAGAACAGCCTAGAGGGGTTAACTCTCTCCGTGGGCAACCGCCGAGCAGCACACCTCTCCCTTTTGGCACCTACGGATCCCAGCAGCGATAAGAGGCTTCCTTCCTAGCAGTTACTGCCATGCGAAGGCGTAATTATTCCATTGCGTTGCGACAGTACGTCCACGGAGATTAACAATGTGGGAAGGGACCAGAAGTGGGGGGAAAGCCTAGAAATCACAGGGGATCTGGTTAGAAGAAAAAAAAGAAAAAAAAAAAAAAAGAACTGGTCTATTTCTGCTAGGGAAAAATATATTTACATTTTAGGGTTCAAATCCCTGCATTGAAAAATCACCCTCATGAACTTTAACTCCAGGACTTCAAAGTCTAAAAGCTAGTAACTAGTTACGGATTCCTAGAGCACAAGACAAGCAACAAGCTGGGTTGGGGTTTTCTTAGTGGGTTTTTTTGGTTGTAATTTTAACCAAATATCACTAACTTAAGAGATTTGAATGGCAACTACTATGTTTGCAACATGCCGCTCTTTTAAAAAAAAAAAAAAAAAAAAAAAAAAGGAAAACTACTGTGGTTGAAAAAATTTATGCCCCTAAACCACCTATTCTTCAGTTTACGGTAAAACCTGGTAAATCCTACCTAGCAGTACCAGACCTTGGGACGAAAAGAGAAACGAGGTTCTTACGGGATGTTCATGCCCAACACCTAAGATTCCACAAGATTTAGGCTTCACCAAACCTCTGCCTTCGTCAAGACACAGATTTGGGCCCAAATCCTGTATTGTAAGCCTAAGTCTAATCCAACTGTTCTTTACTCAGCTACCTTTTAACTTACATAGCCTAAGAGGAAACTTAAGGACAACCTGTCATTCACCATCCTTGCATGTACAGCTACACCCCAGAAAAATCTCTTTACAGAAGCAGAGCTTGCTTTATCTGTCAAAATTTGCCAAAGAAAAGTTGACTTTTCAACACGATTATTTTTCTCCCTAGTTTTTATTTTTCATGTGGTTTGGTAACAGTTAAGCTTTTTACCTTTGCTTTTTCTTTCACCTCCTCTTTCTCCCCTCTTTTTTCTCTCCTTCCTTTCTTACTGCCCTTTTCCATTTTTCTTTTGAAGAAAGATGATGGGGAGAAGGGGGAACTGAAAACCCACCCAAACACCGAATTTCTTTGTACTGGCCCGGA
Organism: Sagittarius serpentarius; assembly: GCA_034782735.1. Lineage (NCBI taxonomy): Eukaryota > Metazoa > Chordata > Aves > Accipitriformes > Sagittariidae > Sagittarius > Sagittarius serpentarius. The sequence continues at coordinate 2,741,544 of JAVKLA010000081.1, forward strand.
GGTAAATGAATACCTTTTTTAAAAAAAAAAAAAAAAAAAAAGAAAAGAAAAAACCACCAGGAAAAAGCCCATTCATCCTCGCTGGGACCTGGGGGAACTTACCATCTTGCAGGATGAGCTCAGTGCTTTGCAAAATTATCTAAACAGTGGGTACAATAAAAGGTGGGTCCCAGCCAGAACTCCGGATATGAGCACCTTCCATCCCTGTAGGGGAGTTCGGATTTCGACATCGGGGCTTGTTTCTGGCTGTTAGAACTGGAAGCCGAACACCCCTGAACATCAGCAAGGTTCAACCCCAAGGGCACACGTCTCCGATCAAACTCCTCCGATAAGTGACAAGCAGAGTCCTAGGACAGGAGATCTCGGTGCCTGGGAGACAGAACAGTCAATTGCCTTTTAAAGGAATAAAACTATCTTCAGGACCAGTGCAAAGGCACTCGGAAAGCCCTTTGCTGTCACTCTACTGACAAAGATGAAGCCTCTCCGTGCAGACGTCCTCGATATTGACTGCAGGCAGCAGTACGCCTCGGCTGCACTTCCGAAAAAGGGTGCCTAAAATGAGACTTGTCGTGTTCTTTCCGGGCCTCGGGAGCACGAAGCAAATACAACTCTCAGCCACAAGAGCCGGGCGTCACCGCAGCCCCCTTTAGAGGCTGAACTCGAACAGCCAGGCTTTCTCCAGCCCAGCCGCGAAGCCCAGCTCAGGGAAGCCCAAAGCAGCGGGCAAGAGTTGCTCAATTCTTTACGTTGCAGCGACAAGACCAAAAATAAGCCCAAGAGAGGAAAATCTTAAAGGGAAAAGGAGCGCTTGCCTACCAACAATGGCTGGGATCAGTACGTTCAATTCTGCTAGAATTTGTAGATGTTTTTCTCCAGCTGCAGATGGAACACAGAACAGACAACAAATATGAAAAGATTTAGCCAAGAAATAATCCAATGCTTTTACCATTTCTCCCCTGCTGTTTTCTTCCCGTCCAAACACACGCGTTCTGAACGTGCTTTCCATGAACATTCAAGAGATTATCAGGAAAGCCAGTGAAAGTAATTCAGTGTGAGCGAGTACCAGACAGCATTTCAAGAGCAAATTTTGCACTTAAATAATCACGTTGAAAAATAAGATGCTAAGATTGCTACTCATCCAAAAGAGGAACAAAAACATCTTCAGTGTCTTACGGACTCATTAAAAACTAGCCCAGACAGCTAGAGCATTGCATTTTTACCCAGACTGACTCATAAGTGATTAGAATGGGATTAAAAAAAAAAAGAAAAAAAAAAATCACTGGAACTTTTCCCACTGTAAAGTGGGGTTGAGTCAGAAACAATTATTTTCATCTGGGAAGTGGGAAATGTCATTTTGTAAAACTTAACTTTACTCTTTGCTGGAAAGTGACCGACTTTCCTTTGCTTGTGATTTAGAAAAGTATCTTTAAAATTTTTTGAAATTTTGTATTTTCATATTTATCCGTTTCACTGGATAGCACAGAAACACCCCGCTTCCTATTTCAGGGCAAGAAAGCAATTTCCCCCCCCCGCCCCGTTTCTACTTTTCTATTCCCCCCACCATGTAAATCTATCAAAATTCCTGCAATTAGACAAATCCACTGGGTGCCAAATGCAAAAAAAACCCACAAAACCCACATGCATTATCCATTTTATGGAACACATTTTGATTGAAAGAAAGGCTATATGGTGAAAGTTCCAAACGCTCTGTTTAAAATATACCTCTCAACGATTTTTGAAAAAATTCCCTAGAAGATATTTCCACTTTGAACTTGGAGAAGTTAAAATATCGACGCCTCCCCTGACGGTCAGCTTTTTATGTTGCTGGAATGATCTGCGCACAAAATTTGATTTAATGAACTCTTTAGGCTTCCAAATAAACCTAGCAGAGACTCATGCAGACTTTTTGCAATCTGATGGTGAAACTCATTAGACAAATTATTTCCAGTAAATTGTTCTCTTCACCCTCACTGAGTACTACTGCATTTAAGACTTGTGGAAACATTTTATTTTGAGATAACAGCGCTGTTGCTACTATCCAAGAACAATAGAGGACGATTATAGATTTCATAGACCATCTAATTTAATTCCTGTATAAACAGGCCACAGGCCTTTTTTAAATTAAATGCCATTTCAAGTCTAATAGATACGGTTGAACTAAAGCACAGTTCTGGAAAGAAAAAGAAAAAGAAAAAAAAAAAAGAAAAAAGACGACATCCACAGATGAAGAACGTGCAGCAACGTACCGTATTACACCTCCAGCCAAATGCCAAAATCCTGCCCCACCACCCTTCCCTCTCACTGTGCCTGTCACGAGTATGTCAGGGCTCGGGGAAAGAAGAACGGTTCAAAGACAGACAAATTTTGATGCACTTTAATGGCAGAAGAAAGACTTTGTAGCTCACAGCCTGCGTTTTCAACACAACAGCCAAGAGGGAAATCTTTTAGCCCATTTCCATCTCTCTGTGCCATAAAAAAGAGCTAAATGGCATCAAATGCCTGGGATTTTCAAAGTTTCTTGCAAACGAGCATTGCCCAACGCTGGTGAATTTGGTTTAGGTTTAGGCGCAAACCTGTAGATGCACTTAAACTTGTAGATGCACTTAAACTTGTAGATGCCTTTTCAAAGTTGATTACCGTGTATGAAATACACAGTGAGAGGAGCAATGTCCCACCCTGGCTTTGTTGAAGTCAGCTGGAGTTTCGCCCCGTAAGTATTACCTGATGCAGATGCACGTGCCATTGCAGAGCTAATGCGGAGGTGGAATTAAAGCCTTCCAAACACCACTGAGCAAGAAACTGGGCAAAAAAGAAATCCTTTCTCCCCACTCAACACGCCTTGGATAAGCCACCCGAGATCTATGTGTGTGAATCGTTACCACCACCCCAAAAAAGGGACATTAAGAAATCATCTTCACAGGGTCACAAAGACCCATTTAATTAGCCACCCAGATACAACTGCGGGAGGGGAGGTGACAGAACATAGCTGCGACACCAGCGCTCTTGTTCTGACACATTCATCAGGACCCAGTGACAAGGTGGCATTAACAACACCCCTCACCTACCTTAGCAAGGTGCTACAAGGAAGTTTGCCCAGCGCTTGCCGCACAGCAGCGTTACGGAAAGTCTGATGCCTCCCGCTTTCTCCAGGGTTTGCTAGAATAGGAAAAACCTAGCCTAGAAACGTCTCTGACTAGCATTCTGAAAGAGAAACAACAACACCAACAACTGGTTTGTTTATATATTTATTTTTTAATTAAAAAATAAAGGTTATCTTAATACATCTCTTGCAGCCTTTGGGCAAAATGCACCCTTAACAAGACTTTATGAAACGTGATGCACATCTGTTCTTGGCACACATCTTAAACAAACGCGAACTTTCTGCAGCAACTTCTTAAATCCGTCATTCTCCCAAAACCCTGAAAACATTTAAATGTTCTTTTAAAAACCCTACAAAAATTAGAAGTGGGCCCAAAGCAAAAATCCCAGATCCAAGCATCCCAAAGCTTTTGGAGCAGACTCAAATCCAAACCCTCATCTCTTTCAAAGTTTTATCCTGGATCACTGCAAATTCACAGACACGGCACCCAAACAACCAAGAGAGATGAAATCTGAATGCTGACCCGGGTACGAATCTCGCTTCGGAAGCTTTGATCTTTACACTGGACCAAAGCAAACCTACGGGTCTGAACTCCTTCCTAAAATTGTTCAAGTTGGGCCCATCCCTAAAAGAAATTAAGTGCTCGTTACACGATGAAATGGTGCTGTCAGAGCTCCCCATTTCTTAGCTGTCCCTGATCTGAGAGCAGCCCAAGTACTCCCTCCATTTGCACTACTTTAAAAGGCAAGGATAAAGTCAAGCGAACACACTGAACCCTCCAACGCAGTCGTATCACTACACATCTGCCTTCCGCAGCGTGAGAGGAGCCCTGGACTTCTCCGTTACTTGCCAGGAGCTGTCTCAGGTTTCTAGACGCCGTTTTCTCCGGAAACACGTTCAGGCCTCCGTCACTGCCTGTGGGAAGGCTTACGCACACTGCCGGAGGGACGGGTCATCACCACCCACACGGGATGTCTTTGTTCCACCGTGGCCCGTGATGGCTGATTCCCAAAGGCACAAAGTGACCAATCTTTAGACTTATACACAAGGTCTACATATATATATATATTTATATATATATGTACAGACACACAATTACATACATATTTAAATATATATATACATATCTATATTTGGTTTGGGCTTTTCTCTTTTTATCTTTTTTTGCATTTCTTTTTCCCCTCCTTTCTTTCCCTTTTAACTTAATGGTGTAGTCTCCTCTGGGGAGGGCTCTGGTATATGTGCTGGAGACTTCTCTGTCTCCAAAGAGACTTCTGGCTTCTCCTCGGTCAGTTTAGGCTCCTTGAGGGCTTGAGATCCCTCCAGCTCCTGACTCTGCGCCTGGCTGTTCATTTTTTCTTCTGCTTCGATCTCCTCCGAGGTGGGAATGGAGTTTTTCTTTGGACGGCCTTTGGGTTTCGTTGGAGCTTCCTGTCCACCCTTCAGCACCTGGAGCAAAGAGATGAACCGTCAGGATCAATCTGAACTTCGCTGCTGGGAGACATCCTTTAGCAAAGGATGAAACTTGGCTTTGACCTCAAAGTTAATCCATGACGCAGTCGCCATTTCAGCCTCATAGAAATGCCCCGCATTCATGGAGTGAGTTCACCCATCTTCCCATGTAAATAAAATGAAACGCAAACATTACCAGCGAGGACACCCAGAACTCTGGAGGTCTCTAAGTCAGTTCCTACAGGAGGCCCAAAAGCAACCTAGGCGCACAGTCCTCAACACCACAGAGAAGATTTTATGCAGAATTCAGTTCCTTTCCTGAGCGTTTGCTTTATTCAAAGCCCAAGTAAGAACAGTCATAAACCTTAGCCAGGATTTCCTCTGACTGCCTTTCCTCCAGCCTCTTTGCCTTCTGAAATAGCCTTTTTCTTTTTTTTTTTTGGCAACAGCTGTATTAAAATGCATGAGACCCCTCTCATCCAAGCAGAGGGTGGCAGACAGCAAGACAGGTCTGTTCCTACGTTTAATTCCCTCTCCCTTCACACCATCACTGCAGCAACGAGACACTTCCAACCAAAGATCTGTACCCAAGCTAATCCCGAATTTGTTTAAAGCGGCAGTAACTTTTGCAGCTGTCACATGCATTCAAAGATACAGTCTAGAACTGCATCTCCTCTCCCAGATCAGAATACACAAACTTCTCCACTGGAGAATGTCACAGCATCGTGGCTCCCGCCAGGATTTATCAGACGGTTGTCCTTTCTAAAAGCATTTTAACTCGAAAAGGGCCATGAAGCTGAGAATAAGCGAAAGAGGTGACAGGAAGACATGAAAAGCAAGAATTAATGATATTAGCTCTCAAAACTGCATCGGTCTCCATGGAGCAATACAACCTTTTTTGTCTATGCACGTAACCAACCCCACAAGCGTTCAGATCACAGGAATGCCAAAAATGCAGAGGAGATTATTTTGGTTCTTCCCTCTGTTCTGTTCTCATTTCTGTCATCCTTTTGCTTTGTATTCTTCCTACTGCCTATGGTCCCCTCTAGCCCACCACATACGCTGCAGTATGAACATTTAAAAAAAAAAAAAAAAAGAGTATGTCTCTAAGAAAAATTTGGTATAAATAGACACAGGTCACTGACACTATGCTCAGCTTCCAAACCTGTTCTTTTGAAATCAGTTTTTAAGGACCACAGAGAAATGGTAACAAACCACTTACCATTTTCTTCCACTTCATCCTACGGTTCTGGTACCACGTCTTCACCTGGAGCTGAGTCAGCCCCAACGACTGGGCTAAGTCAAGCCTGGGAGACAAAACAGACATTGAAAGGGGTTTACAGAGGACAAGAAGAGCTCAGATGCCAGGTGCAGCCAGTCCAACACTGGAAGAGCATACAGCAGCGGGACCGCCAGAAAAGATGGCTATTTGTCTCTCTAATCTGTTGTTCTGAGAAAACGTCAGACCAAAGTGCTGAATACTCTGAATTTAGGACGTGAAGATAGACGGAAGAAGCAAGAATATTTAGGAGTTTGCAGGCTATCTGTTCTCTTTCCTCCTCTGCGACGGCTGGACAAACGAGCAAGCCTAGAGGTTGCAGAAGTTTGCCTGCCCTCTTTGGAACACAAGCCTGCTGTACGCCAACTGCTGACACTCCACCTTTGTACGTGAAGCAGGGAGCTACCGGTACACCGCGTCCCTGAAAAACAGGTCTATGGTGTCTGAAGCAAACACGTAAGAACCAAGAGACCCAGCATCAGTCTGCCTTTGAAAGTGCTGCTCTTTGTATCGTATTTCTTCTTCTTTACTTACATAATGGGGATAATAATACTTTCTCATTTCTCACAGAGCAGCAGTACATCTAAATTTATTAATTTCCTATGCGTTCTGCTATTATAGGCAATTTAGGTTTATAAATGAATTTATTATTTGCGTGTTTAGCTTAAGGGTATATGTGGCAGACAGCCCATAATCCTGATTCATCCTCCACAAATCTCCAACCTATGCAAGTTCATCTGAAACCATTCATTATTTCTATATTAAAACCCAGGATATGAAGCAAATGCAGCTCAGAGTAACTCTTTATCCTTCCCCACAGGTGACAGCACCATGCGTCTGGCAGTTTTGTAATGGAGTTGCACAACGGACCAAGTTGGAAATCCTCAGCAACGCTGGGCAAGTGCCCCACAGAGTCACGCAAGTCCTGCAGGCGGGACAGCTCAAACGCAGAGTCACATTCCAAGGTGTTCTGGATTGTGTGAACTTTTTGGCAAATATTTCCCTGCCTTTGGATGAGGAAACACATTTGTCAAGGCCAAGTTTTTCATAGTAAAACTTTTGTTTCAGCTGGGCTCCTAGGGCAATCAGACCCACTCTTATACTTACAAACACCTACGTACCCCACAACAGCTCTCCGTGCTCAAACTCACACTCACGGATTCATGCTTTTCCCCAACTCTGGGTTCACTCTAGACCTACAAGCTTGGTTTGCCTGCTGCCTACGCCGCTACTTAACGTCTGTGAGATATCCCATTGACTTACAGATACCATCACTGTTATCTGAAAAGCAGAATCTAGTGGAGGCCTTATCCTGTCGTACCGCCCTCCCTCACTACTAATAAACCAGGTGCTTCAGGTGCCCTCCCAGAGGTACAATCTTGTGTCCAGGCCAAAAGCTGCAGGAACGAATGCAGATCACAATGCACTGCTTCACCATCACGTTTCCAGCCCCGAGTTGACAGAGAGACGCACTGCTTGACTAACTCTTCTTGCCTTAGCGCACATGTTTTATCACACTTTGAGTACCTTCAACCAGTTACCATCTCTTGCCACACACCTCAGCGTAACCAGCATTGCCTGGAAACCCGAGGAAACAAACAGAGGGGAAGCGGTACACCGACAGGAATTGCTCATCAGCCTCAAACATATACAAAGCCCAGGAACAGACATACGATAAAATTAATTAAGAGCCTCGAGTGCTTCATCAACGGCGTCAACCATCTGGTTGCGTGAAGCTGTTAGGAGTCAGTACAAGCGCACTGGGAACTCTGAAACTGTATATGAGACAGGCTGGCCGTGCCCATGAAATTTGGTCTAGCTGTGACCCTTGGCTTTGGTGACTGGCAGTATGAGCAGAGAATACTGATCTTCAGAACCAATTTAAATATTGGGACGCTGCCATCTGTGGCATTCAAGGTCTGCTGCAGTTTTCAAACCCTCTCTAGGTTTACAGACTTCCTAGGAATTGGACAGGTCTTTTTCCTGTAGTTTAAATTTGCAGAGTAGGATGCAAAGCCTTCAAAAAAGCTAAAGCCTCCCCTTAGTTTGGTTTGTCCATTTGGTACCAAGCAGTCCCTAAGAACTTGCCTTTTCCTTCACAAAGACGAGGTACTTGCCTGTGCCTTCACAAGGGCAACGTAGCCTTCAACTCTGTGCAACCCTGGCTCTGTGTTCCAAGCTGATGGACAGGCCACCACCTTCTCATTGAATTGCTGCCCAGGTTCGCGAGACGAAAGCTAGTTCAGCAGCCAGCTGAAGTTACAGCCCGCCTCTCAGCTGCCATGGAGGCACAGCCATCTACCACCAGACCCCAGGAGGAGAACGGCTCCACCTTTTTTCAAGTGTGCAGCAGGAACGGGAAAGAGAGAGCCTTCTGCTCTGTACCTTGCCTATCTCTGAGCCTCGATGCCTGCGAGCAAGCACATATATCACCATGTGGCTTTTCCACTGATATAATCTATTTGTGTCACCTTTGATCCCAGGACAAGCTAGCCTTGAAATTGAATCTGGTCAACTGCCTATGTCCTTGGCCAAGAGCAGAGGCATCTCTGTGGAGCTAGAAGGCAGCACACTACAGCCAGGATGCGCTCACTCTGCGAACAGCGGAGCAGGGCTAGAGCAGCCCTTTTGCTCATTCCTTTTCCTAGTGTAAGAGACTGACCTACCTGTCAGGGGTAGACAGATACTTCTGCTTCTGGAATTTCTTCTCCAAGCCCATCAGCTGGAGCTCCGTGAAGATGGTCCTACTCCGGCGTGGCTTTTTTAACCGAGGCGTGGGCTGCTCTGCCTCCGACTCGCTGCTGGCATGGGTCTCGCTGGCAGGCGTCTCTGAGCTCGCAGAGCCCGAGGAGGTCTGGGCTGGCAGCACACGGGAGCTGGTGGCAGCTGGGACAAGATGAGGGACCACGGAGGGCTGCCTGGTGATGACGGAGATGAGAGGATATGCCCTCAGGGAAGGGGACCCTGGCAGGGAAGGAAACAGACATGGATAAAGGCCAGTTCAGCAGCAATATGCTTAAGTAATGGGAGCACTGGAGAGGGTAGGGATCGAGGAATACCTTTCCTGGCTCTGCCATTCACTTGTTAAATGACCACAAGCAAGCCAGTTCCCCTCTCTGGACCTGTTCCTTCTCCCACATTGCATGTGTTTAGCTTTCCTTGGGCCGGGAGTCTCCTTTATGTGCGTTTCCCCAGCACAGGGAAAGGTGGGCCTGCGTTCCCGATGGCTTTTTTTTTTTTTTTTTTTTTTGTAGGAGCTATTATAACACCCACCGTTGAAGTCATCTGTCTAATTAGCACAAGAGATTAAACTCAGCAAACGGTGAAATCTGTCCCCAGTCGTGCAGCTCTGCTTCTCTACGGACGCTAGGACAGGGTTCACTTGAGACAGGCACCTAATGTCCCTTTACAGGTGACAGACAATGGAGTTTAAGTCACAATTCATCTCATCGTCTAGTAGGTAACTGAAAGAGTCAGGTGAATCACACTTTCATCCTCCACCGTCTATACTGACCCTGTTGACTATACGGGCAGATGAGGATGAAGAGATCAGAAGCAGAGTTCTTCACCGACTCTTAACTCTACCTCTTGTATCAACCAGTCGATACCAGCCCTAAAAAACAAACCAGCAGTTCTGTTCCAATCCTTTCAGGCCAGGGCCAGTCTGGGATGACAAATCTAAACGTTCCCAAACACTAGAGGAAGTCCTGATTCACATCAGACCTTCTGAATTTACAGCTACGGACAGATTTCTGCTCAGCCTTAGCCCCAGGAAATCAAATGTTCCTTTAAAATTTGGGCAGGGAAATAGGGCCACGTATGGGAAAAGTACACTCATTGCAAGATGGCCCTGTATACAACTTGGTATGCAACCAACCTGCACAGTCTTGGGCAAGTCACTTTCTTGCTCCGTACCTCAGTTTACCTCATTTGCAAAATGGAAACAATCCTCCTTACCTACTTCACTGGTGGTAAAACATGGATTAAAGTTTAATGTACATAAAGTATTCTGAGATCTTTAGATAAATGGTGCTGGGGAAAGGAACATATTATACCAGCAGGCCTGATTGTGAAACTCTTAATATGAATCACCACTAATGAAAATTATGATCTGTAGACCTCAATGAGTCTATTTCGGTGAGTAACTTGTCACAGTGGAAGAAAGGAGTTGCCCGCCTGGCCTGCTGATGACCTGTATTCCTTACCCTCCTCCCCCAAGTGAAGGGTTGCGATCGCATAAATCGGGTCCCAGGTGAGCTGCAGTGCACAGGGCACATCAAAGTATCGCGCAGCTTGTTGACCGTCACTTCTCTCCACAACCGCTGCAAGTTGCACAAAATCCAGCCACTTAGAAAGCAAGCTTGGAAAACTATTGCCAAAACACTGTAAAACCCAACAGAGTGGGATTTAAGCAAGACTGTGACCACAGACTGGCGTTTAGGCAGATTGGGACTTAAGCCTTACTTTCTCCTCCACATCTCTGCAACACTAAAAATCAAAGTATTTCCATTAAATCTCAATTATTCCACTTAAACCACCAAGGAAGTACTTGAGAGATGAGATCAGAATTGCTAAGCCAACCTTCAGCTTGTATAAAACATTACCTACCTTTTCTTTCCGTGGATTTTTTTCGGCTGAAGACTGTGCTATCTACAGCATCACCAAGTAACCTGGCAGAAATTATGCCTTGATTTAGAACCTCAGTGGCTGTTCAAAGATCATAAATTAGGTTACAGCGCGCTGTCCTTTGCTTTACACTACTAATTCTGCCCTCACTGATATTTATGCACCCACTGACACCAGCCAGCCACACAGAAGGTAAAACAGATCCTGCTCCCGTAGTCTATACCGTCCTCGCCCGTACCCACTACAGTTAGTTTCAGCCATCACAGGATAGCAAAAGCAATGCCAGCCCACCAATGGAACAGACGACTTCCTCTGTTTCAGCCGAATTTGCCAAAAAGAATCATCCCCTCTTCCCTTCTCGAAGGGCACCTCCATTGCAAGAGTCCTACGCAGGAACCCTGAAGCCACCTCCGCCATAAGAGATACGCCTGGGTGAGCGACGAGGTGTGTTGACGGTCTTCATCTGGCAGCAGTCCTGGGACGTAGCCCTTCTGCACTACGGGTCTCGTTCACAGAGGCTCTACGAGATGAGACTTCACGGACCCCAGTTCCAACCTGCTCTGAGTAAGGAGACTGAAAACCGATGCCCTAGCTTACACACTGTAACGGAGCGGATCCAGTCTTATTATAGATCCTTACCCTGCTCTTACGGGGTCCTGGTTCAAACCTTCCCATCACAGAGCTCCTGCTCCCCTGCAGGTTCATTCTCTGAGCCTTACCTCAGAGCCTGAAACTTGTCCTTGCACATGGGTGGCTTTTGGCACCAGATCACTGGTTAATTGATATTTTTACCCTTGTACCCCTGTATATTTCCAGCAGGGCTCTCCATAAACCACAAGATTACTAAGGGGTAATAAATCACCGGCACTCAGAAACCCCTGCAAGGCTCCAAGTGACTGAAACCTCTGGACAAAAGCATTTTTACAAGGAACTCTCTTCAAGGGAGGTCAGCAAAAGGTATGTGATATCAGAGCGATCAGGGATATTTACTTTCCTGTATGGCATGGTAGCAGCATCTGGGACTGCTTGGAGTGGGGGAGGCTAGCTATAGTGGTCCAAGAGCTTAAGATATGCCTCCATCAAACAGAGGAAAGTCTCTTCAGGCTATTTTTCCTAATAATCAGGTAGGATCAGGAATAAAAGAACTGCTTTCCTCCTTCCAAGATCAGCAGCGAGAACTTGGCTATTTTTGCAGGGTAAAACAGTGGCTGGTTATTAGAGAAGCAGATGACATTGGAATTGTTCAGGTCTATGTTTTCAAGTGCTGAGCACCTGAATGAGGGGATACGTTTTCCAAAACGTTCAGCAGCCAGCAGCTGTGACCTGGCCAAATGCTCAGAAAAGCTCAGCACATGCTTATTTTTGGTGCCCACGTCAGGACACTTATTTACTTACGGCATCTGTGAAACCGCTGTTCTACTTTGGTGCAAGTAGTGGATTGCAACTGCTGAGTTGCTTGGAGCTCCAGGTGGTGAACAGATCTGTGAGGCTGTTGACACCAAGGGTCTTATATTTGTTTATCATTTGTGCTCATAAGAGAAGCCTTTGCTTATGGTTTGACACCAACAGTTGCGACAGTGCTTTTAGAAACCATCGTAAATAATGAAAGCATCTGCTGATGTTCAGCCCAGCCGTATACAAGACTTCTCAGCTTTCTGCCCGCAGCCTGGTGAGGACACAGGATGGTTAGGGCATAGAGTAAGGACAGCATTTAGAGAAAGACGTGGGGTTCAAGGCTGCAGGTATTTTCTGGGGAGAAAGTTGCTGGCCAGAAAGGGCGCAATGCTTTAGCAGTCAACTCTCCTAGCAGATCGAGCAAACCAGAAATAGCTAGCCTCTACGTTGCACTAGCTAGCTTCTAGATCACAAAGGGAAAAAAAAAGAAAAAAAAAAAAACCAAACAAAAACCCCCAAACTAAGTTCAGTGTCCTGTTCTGGATCTAGTTATCCCAAAGTTCAGAGGTAGCTGAAGTTGAGCCAGTCCACTGTCTCTAGGTACACTATTAACATGACTCCCCTTAAACCATCCGTACAGTTCTTACCCTGATAAAGCCTTGGCTTCCAAACACTATGAAATCTGAGGCTAGATCTAAATTTCACATCCCCCAGAGTTCAAAGGTATTTCTAGACTGACATGGTATTGTAAGAATGGAATAATTTCTTAATCTTCAACAAATTAAATGCTGGCAAGCAGCTCTTGTCTGCTCAGCACTGTTGTGACATGCTCTGTCTCCCAAAATGGGAAGGAATGGAAACGGAGCGCTCTTACTTTCCTTACCTGTCTTTCAGAACCATTTCAGCTGAACGGATACTGTCCTGCTTTGTTGTTCGAGCACCTTTTCCAATTCTGACCCACTGGTCTTTTGCATTTGAAAACCCAAACGCAGCCCAGATAAGCCAGAAAATGAGGAATTATTTTGCTACCCTAGCAACACACCTCGAGCGTTCTATTGTTTCCATCTAAAACAATCAAGAGGCAGCACAGTCCAACGGTGAAGCCACCACTGGTTTAGGACTCAGGAGGTCTCAATGCCCTTCACAGGGAGAGCAGTCTCTTACTATGTGGTTTTATACAGAAAAGTCTCAGTTTTATCCACTAGAATAGTCTTAATAACCCCAAAGTCTAGAGTAGTCTCGGGCTCACTTTGCTGCTGAATACTTCTCAGATACTTGGGAAGTATTAGTATAATCCATACTTTGTACCAGGCACAACTGAAGGAGTAGTGCTTAAGCAACAGAAGTTTCCCTGTAGTTATTTTTTAAGCATTTGAATAGTCTCAATTTCAAACAGCAAGAAAGCTCTTATTTCTGCCCATCTCCATGAAGCTAACATCTGGCCACTCTGTTGCTAAAACTAAGCAAGAGCTAAAAATAAAAAGGACATTGGATCTGCAGAGTGTTTTCTAAGGATCTGAAAACATTTTTCTTTGCTATTTAAATCAGGCCATGTTGGCAGCCACTGTACAGTGAATAACAGATCTGCCCCTTGCACAATGCACTAACCACACCACCTTGAAATGAATTGGCTTACTCACGCCACACAGGTCTAGAAGAACCCTGGACTCCCATTTCCTAATTACATGTAAAATATTTGTCCTAGAAATGTATCATGATCTAACATATCCAAACATGTTTTTTTCTCGCTTGTTTTGCTTTTCAGCAGTAACACCAAGAAGAAGGACAGAGACTTCACTCCATTTTCTCCAGAAGCTTTGTCAGGAGCGTCAATTTTTACCAGCCAAAATGAGCCAATATCCCAGGCGCAAATCTGCAGCTTATCGTCCTTACCGCCTCTTACCCCAGGCGTAAAGCAGCAAAGACTCAGGCCTCCCTACACTGGCTCCAGCTACGTGAGCAGGAATTGAGAACACTTGCTTTTCATCAGACCAACCTGCAGTCATCTCCACTCTTCTGCTGGGACGCTTCTATTCAACTTCTTATGACCACTAGATATGACGCAGTAGGTACACCACCACTACACCAGACCATCTTGCAAAAGTTTTGATTAGAATGAAATACTTCTAACAAATCTTTTCCCCTTCTTTTACCCCCTCCCCCTCGGCTTACTTTCCACCCCGGCAGACACAGGCTAGAGGGACGAGAAAAGGGAAAGCACTAATTAGTTGCACTGTTTGACTGCCGGCAATGGCAGAACAGTTTTCCTCCTAGGCAAACTCAGCTAATTCTGTTTTGGAAAGAAAGAAAAAGGAAGGAAAGATTTATGGATCAGCTCCTCTTGGCAGGTCAGCCCTGCTCGGAGGCAGAATAAAATCTCACTCAGAATGGGCTGCAGTGAAAGGTAAATAATAAAAGAAAATGAACTTACGACTCAGGAAGGTCTATAAATCTGCAGTCTCCTGAGTGTCAAAACAAAAGGGAACCAAGAAGGAGTTGAGTTCATTTAGGAAAGAGCTTCATTTTGCTGCAGGAGCAGGCAGCCTACTGAAAGGAAGAAGCAAGCCCTGAGCGAAGCAAAGGAGGCAAAAGAAGAAAGGAAACGTTGAGAATAAGTTGAAACATACACAGTTTGTTTAGCGGGGAGGGCGTTACATCTACTTTTTCCACCACAGATCCCCAAAAGCTGAGATTTCCCAGCCACGCCATTCCCATGGATCCTGGCTAAACTTTACCACCAGCCTCCGCGGGAGTGGAGGCAAGCCAGAGCTGAGCACAGACCTGATACAATCCAGAAAATCAACACCGCCCAGGAGTCAACCGATTGAAGACAACAGCCAAATACCCGCTGTGTGCCCCACGACACAGGATGTCCTCTCAGGTCAGTGGGGGCTCCTTTGCCTTGTAGCTGCTAGAGCTAGCCGAAGGCTGGTTAGGGACCTAGCATGGCTCTTACACATGCTTACCTTCCTCAGCCAGCACGCACCACGTGGACCTGCAGCATCTCTCCTGTCCATCAGAAACCCCGCTGAGGGTAGCAAAACAACTCGCTTTCAGGTTAGGCCTTACCCCGTCTATTTTTGCTGACACTGGATTTAAGCCTTCTCTGCTCCATCTGTACCAGGCTCAGGCCCTGAGCAGCCCCCAGACATGGGGGCCTCCTCCTGCATGTCCTTTCCTCCCCTTTGCTACCTCCCAGCACCCTGAGCATTGGCAAGTGTGGGATCACTATCTCCCCAGGCACCGCTGCCTGTCTTTCCTGGAAAGGTGACTTTCCCTCACCTGGCAGGGCTTGTCTCAGCCTACATCCAGCATCGCATCGTTGCATAGCCACGCTGCCGGCTCTCTTGCTGAGTGCACCTGTCATGAAAGCACTCACGCAGTCGGTGAAGGCAAGGCAGCAGGCAAGAGGTGGTGGGACGAGGAGCGTGCCCTTGCCAGCAGAGCTGTACCCTCGAGCTGCCAAGTTTACCACCGACTAAGCACCTCCCCAGCGAGATTCCTTCTCGTCTCTTCCCGGTGCTTACGTTGTGTTTTTACAGGCACTGCCATACCAGGATACCTCGCTTATTTGCAATTGCATTGTATTATCCAATAACACACAAAAAACTTAAGCCACTGTGCAAGTAAAACGACTGCACTCATCTACTCTTAATGTTTTCCTTTAGCTCTGCTTTATGGTTATTAACTATTAGAAGGCAGCTTGCATCAGGTTCTTCCCGAGATCAATGCTGTGCTCCACCAAGCGCCCTGATAAGGATGTAAAGGCAAAATGAAAGAGAACAGCAATGGGCTGTGCATATACCAGGCAAATTCATTTCCCCTCAGGAACAAGTGCTTCGGAGAGGGTTGAAGGGAAATAACCAGGTCCCCCAGCCTCCTTGCAAACAGCCCAATATCCAGTCCTTTCCTAGATGTCCTGCCCACTGGAGTGCTGTCATTAACAAACACTTGAATCCCAAGTTAAAAAAATGACCTGGGTGATGTTGACGCTATGCAGCATGGTGCCGTGCACAGATCCCTCAGCTATCTCTAGAATGGGAAGAAGCATAGCTATGCCAGGGTATGATTGCACCTGAGCTAATTATGGCCTGAAGAGAGGTGGGCTAATTAGGTTGTGAACACTGCGTTGACAGCTTGACAGTTTCCACGACAGGAGTCGGTGTATTTGCACGGTTGCAGCCCTTGCAACACGTTGACACAGATGGTCTTTGAGAGCTAGCTACCCCTCTTGTGTCCTCTCATAATGAGCTGGAAGTCCAAGCATAGCCACAAAATATTCCGAAGCTGTCCCTTGCACAAGTCAACAGAGCCTCAAGCCCAGAGACGGGACCTAAGTACGGCGGACTTACATGTTTTTAGCATCCCTGTCAAATAAAGCTTGGCCAGAGAGGTGGTGACAGATCATTTGTCAGGAATCCTTCGTATCAACCAGTTCAGACACTGATTCTCTTCTCATTCTTTCCAGTCTTACTGCAAGACAACCCTAGAGAGCCGACCCTTCTTTAAATACTGAAATAGCTGGAAAACCCACATGCAATCCTCAGACGCTTTAAAAGTGCCTATCTCAACTCTATAATCAGATCTTTCTGTGGCTATTACATACTAAATAGGAATTCTGGAACTGGGAATGCTGGAGAATGCTCTTTATTGCCATTCCTCTTCTCCAACATCTCAGCACCTAACTCTCACTTAAGTGACTGAGCTCTTAAAACTGTTTTGGGAGAGGAGCTTTTCCATTACTTGTTTTTGTTTTTTCTTTTTCTACTAGCTCTCTTTTTCTTTGGTTACATGTGGAAACCAGTTGTAGCTAAGCAAGAGCCAAAGTCTCTGCACACGAGCAGAGGTGAAGGGCACTTCTTGGACATTCTGAAAGCTTCCAAAAATAGTCCCGAGACTCAGCCCAAACACA
Source organism: Sagittarius serpentarius (assembly GCA_034782735.1). Lineage (NCBI taxonomy): Eukaryota > Metazoa > Chordata > Aves > Accipitriformes > Sagittariidae > Sagittarius > Sagittarius serpentarius. Next base: position 2,758,308 of record JAVKLA010000081.1, read on the forward strand.
CAGAGCCAAAATTTCCATGGGAAATCACGAGCGTCACAGAGGCTACAGGAAAGCAGAGCAGCCAACCCTGAAAATCAACCCTGAAATCTAAGTGCAGAGCTGGAGCACGAAGAGACACTGGTGGTGCTCCAAAATAGCATTCAGCAAGGTTCCTTGGAGCTAACTGCTCATCATCAAAGGCTGCAGGTATAGATCACACCATATTCTACATCCACTTCAATTCAATGAACCCTATTAGCCTGACAAGGACCATGAGTCTTGCAAAAATTAAATGCAACTCTGCTACACAGCAAAAAGTCTGCTTGGTAGCAAATGGCTTCTCTTCTTTGTGGAAGAATCCAGACCCAACTGATGTCCGTGGCAAAATGCCCATCAGCTTCAGCAGAGCCAGGATTTCATCCGCATGTGTCCACAGGAGGAAAATAAAAAAGAAATTAAAATTAGTGCAGCTAATTTTAGCACAGCTAAAACACCCCTTTTTTTAGGGCATTCTGACTGAAGGCCAGTTCTTCAGGAGTCTATACCTTCCGCGGTGAGCCAAGTGTAAGTGGAGGGAAAAAAGTGGCACCTTATCAAGTGGTAATTTTTGACAACAGCTTCTTAGGCGGGGGAAAACTAGGGCTCATCCAGGAGCCCTATTCTACCTTCCCTAGGCACATTAGAGAACAATCACTTTACTGTTCAGTCACTTTTCTTGAGGGAGTGGGTTTTCAGCTAAGTCACTGACAAACAAAACCACTGATGTCTGTAAATGTTAACTTTTATTACAATTAATATTGCAGCTAGAAGCTACTCTTCCTCAAAGCATCTCTCATGGCGCAACTACCTCTCCAGCCACCCAGGGGTGAGCAGAGCTGGCCACAAGCTTCAGCTGCCGTTGCCCAAGCTGTGGGGCACTTGGAGTTGTGGTTGAGTTTAGCCCGGTTTCAAAGCCACACGTGAAGTTTCCTCAGCGCTTGGAGCTGTGAGATCCAGGTTTTCCGTTTCAAGCCTGTCCCCATTAGCAATTTATCAACATAACGCTTCAGTGTAACGTCTACATAATAACAGTAATTAATAAGTTTGAATGCATCTGAGGCATGCATGCCGGAGGCCTTCACAAAAACTAACCAGAAGGATAATTAATCCTTACTTAATAATGACATCTGATATTTATATTGGGCTTTTTTACATGTTTAAGGCACCGTACCCACAGTAAGTAATTGGCCTCGAACAAATGACGAGCCTGAGAGCCTCCCTGAATGAGAACTTATCTCACTCCCTGCTGCCACAGGCAGATGTATAATACCCTGCCTTAGACAGGACTGGATGTGGCGTAATTACCTATCTTATAAACACAATCCAAAAACTCACCTACAGCATCAGTGTTTCCAGGGATGCCAGATCCCTGAAGGATGGCACCAGCATTCTTCTGGCAGGGCTGGCGATAACCATTATAACAAGTTGGCTTTGTTTGAGGGCCGTACGGGTGGGGGAGGAGACAGGAATGCACGTTGAACCTGGAGTCGGAAGACCTGGTGGGCTGCTATCCTGGGGCTAGTCACTCCGCCGTGGTTTCCTGTTATCACAGGACAGCAATGCTTAGCTGCTGAGTTTTTCCTCAACTGCCGGCAAGATACAAGGGTGGGTGCTATACGTTGTTCTCCCTGCACACAGCGGCCTTTCTTCCAGGCTGTCTGTCAAACAGGGGAGTGTGCCAGGACCTTGTCAGATCCTCAGTGAAGACGAAAATTTATATATAAAGAAGATTGTTGTGTTTTTTTTAAAGAAGCATTTAAAGAATCTATTTGGCCAGCATTCAAGAAATCCTTTGTAGCAAATGTAACAGCACTCTGGCTTAATCAGTGAAGAATGAATCAGAAGAACCACTTTTCTATTTTGAATTATTCTGCTTCACGTATTCAAACGGCAACCTGCCTTTTGGAAGGGAGCCTCCCTTGACTCAAACCCACACTCTCCAGGCAAACCGAGCGTGGCTCAGAAAGGTCCTGCTCTTTGTCTGAGGCTACAGAAAAGTGATTCTGTCTGGGATTCCTCACCTTTAGCAGATGATGCCTTTAAAGTGGGAAAGGAGGCGCTCTGAACCCAAGGAGATCTGTCCTAATACCTCCGATTAGGATATATGGGCCCAAGGCCATCATGACTGGAAACAGCTCCAAATGGACGGTGGGTTTGGCCATGAACCTCCATTCCAGGCCCTTACTGTTTGGACTCCGAGGGAGTTTTAAGACCAGGCCGCATTAGTCCCAGAGAAATAAACACGAGCACATCTCCATAAACGACAGCACTCGGACGGTGCAGGGAAGTTACTGGGATACAAGCCACCAGCTCATTTACCGTATCTGTATCGAGGGACACTTTGGCTCCATTAAGCCGACTTCAATTTGAAGCTCTTTCTTTTGAACTAAGTCACGTTAAATACTGCAGCCAAGTGTTTCCTCCATTGCTGAGGATAAGACTCAGCTCTAGAGCTCATCACCCACTGGACCCTGATTTAGCAAGCAAAGTAGCCAAAAGATTATAGCTAGAAGGAATGGATTTACAGGCAGTCTCTGGTCTTGTCTGTTGGGGTTGGAGGAGAAACACTGCACCAAGAAGAAACAACTCTCAGGGTGTCTAAGCCTACGTTCCAACAAGTTTCTGTCTTTACTGATGACAGCCAGATGACTAGACATCTTGGGACACTGGGGAGAAATGTAGGAGGCCAAATCCCTTCCTCTGTCCAGATGGTGTCACCGGTCAAGGAGCAAGATTTGGACTTAGATCGAGAAACGGATCGTCAGAGCTGAGAAGGCACAGTTTAATGGAAGGGTAAGTCACGTTCTGTTCTTTTATGTTCTGCTCCATAAGTATCTCTCACTGGCCATCGTCCAAGATACAAGTCTACATGGACTTTGGACTGACACACTATGACCATTCTTATATCCTTACACATTTGATAAATAAATCTCCCTTCTCTCAGGATTTCACAGTTTCTGTCCAAGTTCAAACGCATAATGCCATGCGTTGCATAAATCAATCAGTCCTTTACTTCCTGCTCTGTTAATTATTATCACAACATCCATAAGCAAACACTAGCCTTGGACAGCTGACTGGCTGTGCACACAAAAGCACTCTTCAGGTTTTTCAAGCCCACCCTTGTGTGAGCTCCAGCAAAAAGCTTGCCATAAATATCACTACCTCTTCCTGCTTTGAGCCTCTAAAACACTCTGGTGAGTGACACATGGGAAGAAAGAGAGTTCAATTGTTTCCAAACACCAGACTGTGTAAATTTTGCCTGATGGATCTTTTAGAAAATGCTTTTTTCTTCTCGGGAGAATAGTGGATCAGTGTTTAAAACACACAGACACCCTGCTCTTTTTCCTCCACGCTGAAATGAAAGCGGGACTTCAGCAAGTACCAGTGTTCACCTGAAAGAGACCTGTCACATCTTGGCAAAGCCTCTGCCTCTTATAATTGTGGCTTACCATCTCAAGGGTTGCTTTATTAATAATCTTGCCCCCATCAGGACACGTTTAGCAGAGAGGTTGGACCCTCTGAACCGCATATATGACTCTTTGATCTTGCATCTGCCCTAACAGAGAGAAAACTCATCTCTGTTTCCTCTATGGACAAAAATAAACTCTGTGGACGATTTGGCTGAACAGCTGCACAAACAATGCAATTTGGAAGGATGCAAACGATACACGAGCAGGTTTTGTTCACAGCCTGTCTATCCTTTGTGTTTGCCAATTAGATCAGCAATCTTAACCCAGCTCTTGTAGCTGGGGTAAAGAGGAAAGACATATACAGGGAATAAAGCTAAGCATAATGCACATTACAGCAGTACTATTCCAGGAAGCCGAAGCCCTATTATCAGAATGTAGAGCACCTTGGAATAAGGATTTCCTCCAAACCTGATGTTTTCGGTTGAATAAGCTGACAAAGACTATGTCATAGCTTCTACCAGCACAGGGCATGGCTATTTTTATTCCCTCCACATCAAGTAACAGCACACCCATGTCACCCCATGGACTGAATCTTAACCAAAACAGAATGAATCAGGGACAGCTAAGCTTTCACTTTTTGCATGGGGGGGGGGGCCAGGGAATAACAGCTGAATTCCCAGTTTATAGAAACCTTTCACTGCACACCATTCTGCAACATTGCTAAAAATCAGTGCTGACAACTTTATTCCCAAAGCAGCTTTCTTGACTTCAGGACTGTCTGCACCACATAAAGTTAGCCAAGAGCCGAAGATGTTGCAAGAACCCTCAGTCATACGGCTTCACCTCTGCCTCTACCTGCAGCCGTGACTATCCAGTTCGGACACCGGGAGGCGGGATGCTCACATCAGTTACACCCCCAGTCTCCACGCAAACCGATATTCCGCTCGCTTCAACATCTGTACTTAATTAGTGGGCCCTGTGGCCCAGGAGTGAGCGAGGACAAGGAAAGCTGCATTCACTACTATGGACATCATGGAAAGAGCATGTCAGACTGCAGCATTACACGTGTGTTTTCACTGCAGAGTACAGCCGGGGGATGAAAGCACAAGCAGAGGAGACAAGGCAGCTACGGGGTTGGTCTGTAGCAGGGAAACAGAGGTAAGAGCAACAAGCGGAACAGCCAGTCGCTCGGTGGAGAAGGACCTAGAGGACTCCACACAACAGCTCACTCCACCCTACACCAGGGTGTACCGTCTGTGCCAAATCTTCAGCCTGTACAAACACGCATAGCCCCCAACATCCCACCCAGTCTGATTTACAGTAGCTGAGACCCAGCCCGTTCATTTCCGGGTGGGTGGTGTTTTGTTTTTTTTCAGCTGAAGCACAAAACAAGTTTCACTCCTATTGAAATTCATCTAATCTCAAAAAGCAAGATGAAAAATGTCTCAAGGATGGGCACTCTCAAAATGGACACACCCAGAATAAGTAGTTCCATGAGAAAAATGTCAACCTCGGAGTTGCAAAGCACTTTGGAGGCATGCAACCACTTATATGTCAGAAAAGCGATGACAAGGTTTTCCCAGCTACCAGGCTGCCTGTACCACAGCACTGGTAGAAGGATAAGCCAGAAATTCCAGTTGGTGAGCTGTCCCGATCTCCAAAGAACACGAGCGCTCACTCATGTCAGACGTTAGTGTGCTGGGTTTTTTTTCTGTTCTGATAGGAAGTCAGCCAAGGAGATGCTGTTTTCACATCTCCAGACAAATCCAGATTAGACTTAGGGTGGAGATAGGCCCTAATTAATCACAAGGGAATGAACTGGGTTTCTACAGTGCTCAAATTCTGCTAGCTTTAATTGTGAATGAGTGCCACTGTGGACAGAAACGTTGGAATGACAGCCACTTCCGACAGCTCCAATCTAGAACTACAAACACGCCCCTAGAAATGCTCTGATTTAGGGATCCAGACGGGAGACTCTCCCTCACCCTAAGGTTTGGAGGGCTCTGAGGCAAACCTTTGGTTATCACCCATCTCTGGTTTTCATCAGCACATCTGTTTACCTCCGATTCTCCTACGGCACCCGTCACTGAGGAATGCAGCATCGCCGTGTTCCACAGGTACATCTGCGACTCGATAATCTCATTTAAATACCAATCATAAAAGTCACTAAGCAAAAACAATGCAGCGCTTTCTTCCCTCCACACGTGTGGGTGTACAGCTCCCGCTAGCATTAGAAACAACTCCAGGTTGATGGGAATATTGTCTTATTCCCACCGACTTTATTTACTCTCACCTGCCCCATAAAGGACCAAAAGAACAAAGTTCTGTTCACTTAGGTGTAGATTTTGGGGAAAGAGGCCATTAGGCACAGTGTTTCCAACCCTGACACTGCTTTAATGTACAATCTCAGCCAAGTCCCTGAATCTCACTGGACTTCTGCTTTCCCCACATGCAAAATGAGCATGGGAATACCTACCACACAAGGTTGTTGTATGGTCTGGAAAGTACTCAAACGGAAGCCACAAGGGGAGGCAGAAGGGTTATTATCTCACTTATAGTTAACAGATTGCATGAGCACTGCGTTGAGACCTCTCTTCTGTGTCATACCATTACAAAATTCCTTAATGTGCCATTAACATACATGTTAATATTGATGCAGTGCATGTATCCTGTTATTGTGCAACCGGCAATGTTTCCACAGGAACTCCTCCGGTAACAGGCACATATGCAGCACATTGTTTTCCAAACCAAAATAACTTTTTTCAGGTTTGTTTTGTTGGTTTTTTTTTTTTTTTTGGGGGGGGGAGGGGGTTAAAGTTCTTATAAACCAAGAAAGATATTCTGCCAAAGATCAGCTGTGGCTGGCAATTTTTACATGATGGTGATGGTGACCTAAGTAAGTCTTCGGGGAATATTTTTTGTATTTCCCAAGTACCACCATTACCAGACTCTCTTACGCGGCACTGCTGGGGTGAAACTCATCTTAGATTTGGCATTTCCATGCTCTCCCCACAGACAGCGTGACAGACTCTTTACGTTGCTAGGGTTTTCATTAAGCTTTGAAATGGGGGCCATATCCCACCTGGAATGCTATGAGATAATCTGTCCAGAGACCTTAGGCAGTTATTGGCATTTACTGCTATACGATGAGCAACCAACACTACCAATCCATCAAGCTGAATTGGTTTGCTTTGCTCGGCAATGGCATAATAGTTACGAGGGATCTTTGAAATGATGAGACCTCAACGAGCCTTTAATTTATGTTTGGTGAACCACATATGAAAAAGCGTTTCAATCCTAACATTTAAAAAAAAATCCTACTCATCTTTTTCTCCCTCTTGAAGTATCGACATCACGCCTACAGCTGTCTCTGTTTCCAGCCCGGAAGATCTGCTGGGAAGCCAGATCCAAGGTCTTTCCGTTTATGTAGAAAGACCTGCTTGGACACTGCACCGCATTTCACTCTCTCGAAATAGATTTGCTCCAATTAATTCAAGAGTGCTTTTTAAAAGTCTTTTTCCTCCTTCCTTTAATAAGTCACTCTACAGAAACGAAAATCTTGACGTTAGATGGATGCAATGTTGAATGCATACAGATACAGATATCTAGCCAGTTTAATCAAAAGATGACTTCTCTTCTGTGTCAAGCCTGTGTATTCAGACCACCACAAACACTCCACCACCACCCCCTTTACACATACTAAATGGCATAGTGGGGGGAAAAAAGTGCAACTGAGACTAAGCAAAATCAGAAACTTATAATCTGATACAAGAATTGGCTCAAAATAACTAAAGATTTCAAATTTTTTTAGTCCTTTATTAAAAATAAATTAATAAAACAAAGACAGACTGAGTTTAAGGCATTTCATTAGCTCGCCCCTTCCAAATTTTAAAGTTTCAGACTGACAACACATTCCCACTCCTCTCCAGCTTGGAGGGAACAAAATAAGAATCTCTAAAGAAAAAGCAAAATCCCACATTTAAAAAAAAAAAAATCTGTGCGAGTTGTCTTTGCACACATTACAGAGAGGCAAAAAAAAGGCATCGTTTCAATTATTTTCTCCTTTTTGTGGGTCACCTTTCATTAAATTGTTGAGAATAAAACATACTCCCACCAAGACATTAACATCTCATTTCCAGTACAGCTTGGGTGAGGAGACCAAATAAAAATAAATGGCTTCTACAATAAGACACATCATCCATCCTCAGCATGTAAAACACAGTCATTAATCACAGAAGCAACCTACCTATTATGGGTATTCAAGCACTGGCAATACAAATGCTTATAAAACAGGGGCTCCTTTCATAATTCCCTGCCCTTGTCTCTCAATAGTTTAGAGGATTAACCCTTTTACAACAAGGGATGGGCAAACTGGTTTTGCCTAATTCCAAACCAACTTGACGTCATGGGTTCGAAAGTTCGACTTGAACTCAAACACTGTCAGATGCAGTTTGTGCTGAGGGGAGACAGCAAGAAAGAGCTCAAGGGGAGAAAAAGGAAGGAAGACAGTGAAAGAGCAAATCGAAAAACCCAACAGGCCATGGACAGAATGTACAAGTCCAGTAAAGGGTCAAAGGATGGATAAAAATCGCTAATGAATGAGCTGAAACCCCTACAAAGTGATAAAAGCAGCTTTGCCTTAACACCTATCTTAATGTGATTTGCGGGGAAGTCTGTTCCCTCCTACAGACTTCTCTCTGGTGGGAAAAAAATATACAGATTTTATTTGTACTTAATTACTCCTAATGAAGAGCACAGTTAAAAGCATGCAGTCCCCACTGACCATATTACTTTGGGCTTCTCTCGCATTTCTTAGCAAAGGATTTTACAACACTTTGCACAAGTGTGTAACGAACTGCTGTTTTCCTTTAACTAACGGGAAAGATGAGGCATGCAGCGAGCATATAACTGGCTCCACATCATATAGCGAGCCAAGGACAAAGCCGAGTAGAGATGGCCAAGCTACCGAGCATCCACTGCAAAGTTATCAGCTCTTCCATGGGCTCTGCAAAATCAACAGCTCCATTCAGTTATCCCTGTTCCCCACAGCGGCACGTCCCAAGCTGCCAGCTAAACGAATGCTCAGCAGAAAACGTTCATGTATTTGCAGTCTGATGCAATTCCTTTTCTTTTTCTACACACCCAAAACTTCTATTGACTTCAAGGAGTAAATAAGAAGTGGGGACGATGGGGAAATCAAGAGGTACTGAGAAAAGCAGTATTTGGACATAATCTGCAGCATGCAAAGGGTTAAATTAGAGTTTAAAATACATAAGCCTCACTATTTACTAATTGTTGTAAAAAAAGTCAGACAACCGAATGAAGAAAATTCTTGTGGAGAGAAACTAGATGAGGTATGCATCTGAATTTTCTCCCAATGTGCAAACTGGCCCCAGTTTAACCAGAGGCAATAACTTTTCAAACACTTAAATTAACTTTGTCATCTACTGGACAAACATTTCCAATGTCACTATCAATTACTGGAGGCAAATGACCCATGATTGGCCTTGAGGCAAACAAACATTCTGAGAAGACAAATTAAAAGAGTCCACCACATTTTAAGCCGCACTAAAGCTACCCACCAGGGACTGGAAATGAACACTTAAGTTTCTTCTGGATGGATTTTTCAGTTAACTAACATAGCAGCAGCAGCTATTCCATTATAACTTCCTTCATATGTAAGAAATGCTCAGCAAAAACCTTGCAGGCATGCCTGGTTTCAGGGTACAGTGGGCTATGTCCTGGCAAACCGTCAGCAAGAAGTTCGAATCATTCTGAGGTACTCAGAAATTCAGCACCAGCTCTGCTTCCTAAGAAATATCGCGCGTTTCCCCAAGATATTTCCCCTAAAGGAAACGTTTTTCTTCAAACCGAAGTTGCCATCAAGGCACCGTGATGAATGAAAGAGTTTTCGGAATCCTTCACTGTCCAAAAGGATTTTCTATCCTGTAATCTACTGCAGGAGATGGAGAAATACAATCAGCAGGTGGTAAAAACATTATCGCTGGTTCTGCTTTTTGAAAGGTAATACCAAAGTTAAGATCACTGGTGAGTTAATATGAGTCAAACAAATCACGCCTAGGCTGTACTAAGCAGTCAGCATCTGTGAACAGATAATAGTAGTGCTCAGTTTTTAAATAGCTGTCAACCAATTTTAATGCATTTTTACAAGTTGTAACATGACTAATCATGCTAATATTAAGAAGGGAGAAATAAGGCATGGATCGCAGAAATCAGTTTTTTCAAACATATTAAAGCCACAGATATACAGCTATCAAGTTGTCTGCGTTGCTTCCAGGGTAGCGTCTTTGTTTACTGACAGGGAAGAAAACGGGCAGTATTTTTTCCAAAGTTGAATATGTGCCATAGAAGTCCTATACACAATGTTTACCACGGTTGTATCCTTTTTTCCTGATTAACACTGCTGGATAGGTATCACTTTTACCCTTCTCTGAAGGACAGAAATGTCTACTTCATAGCTGCAAGCTCTGTAGAAAGTGTTAGTGGAAGCTATTAATTGATCCTGCTATTGATGGAAACGCATGGAAAACAGAAAAGGATACACAAAAAGGCAAAACTACCATGAAAACTGTGACAGCACAAAAGAAAAGGAAATAATTTGCTGAACTGAGTTCGCCAGACTAAAAACAAAGTCCATTTAGCCAGCTAAACAGCTCTGAAGACCCTCCAACGCTCCTGTGCGAGCTGTGCATGCAGTCAAATCGATCTTTTTCTTTTCCACCCACGTTCCATTTTCTGTCCTGTCACTGCTCTGCAAACGTCCAGCATCTCCATCTACCACAAAGACCTTTCACAGAGCCGGAGCAATGTCGTGTCTATAGTTAAAACAAGGATCAGGCCCTATCTTTCATTTTAAACACAGCTGCTTACCAAGACAGAAATCAAACCAGACCAACTTCAAACTCTGCAGAAGTCCTTTCAGCGCTTCGCATTGACTGGGAGATCATCTGTCTGTGGGGACGAATTTAGTTCAAGCGGAGAGACCGGAATGACCCCAGTTAGCAGCTATTCCCTGTTGTAGACACAGCTCGCCAGGTCTCAAGCTTTTGACAGATCTTTAGGGATGGCACTTAGGATGCGGTCCTAAAACCTCCCGAGACAGCCTATCCTGTCAGACAAATGCAAGCCAGGAAACCCTATACCTGCCAACTTTGAGCTGCTCCAAACGGCAGGAGATGCCTTCGCCCTGCTGGAAACGGGACGGTGAGGAGAAATTCTGAGGACAGAAAGAAAAGGATCAATCCTGAATCCATTAAAAAAAAAAAAAAAAAAAATGAAGCCGGCTTGCGAATCATAATTTAAAACATAATCGCCCTGATTTTCCGAAAACACCGCCATATGTTGTTAAACTTGAACGTATTTATAAATCCCTCTTTTTATCATGTAGGTTATTTCTTTTTAAATAATATTTTGGATGCTGTACTTTGTTCAGCTGAGACCAAGATGAATATCCCTAACCATTACAGTTTCGAGATTAGCTCGTGCAAAAGTTTCTGTAGTTTATGAGCTGATACTTTCACTAGTAAGCTCTCTAAATCCAGACAATTAGATGAAACAACACCGGGATTTCTACAATCTCTTTTCAGTGATCTTTGCTGTCACTTCTCATGCAATCACTAGCCAGCTAGTCTCTGATGGACAGAAATATATCTACAGTGTCACTTGCTGTGACATCTCTTCACAACAGACAGGTGCTATAGGGGTTAGGCACCAGTCTGAGAGGTCTCTGTCTCTCAGCCTCAAGAAAAAGGGTTTCAACAGAGCTGTACAAATAAAACACTATCAGTCTGGGATTTCGTAAGTGCTTTTGTTTTACTGTAATTTAAGCGCTGAACTACCTTATAATGATGTGCTTTTAAATGTTTACAGTTAAGGCATAATTGAATTTGACTCATTTTGGCCCTGATCCAATTACAATTTAATTGACTTCAGTGGGAGTTGGACTGGGCTCTAAGTAATTTTAACTAAAATAATCCATCAATTGTTCCTCACCCACTTCATCAAACTCCTTCCCATCATTTATGATTGCTCTAATTTACTGCAACAAGGCGAAACTAACCCTTCTAACTTCTGGCGTGGCTTCCTGTCCCTCGGTGGAGAATTTCACTACTGTCCAGCAACCTAAAACAAATCTGCTTAAGGAAAGCAGAAGAGCAGACGGCAGAGATCCAAACTGCCTGGTACCGTCCGCTGCTCTCGCGGAAAACTTCAAATATCAGCTCCTCCACTATTTAGTCACCACAGGAACAAAATGAACTGTTAGCAAAGCTGTCAAGAGGAGGCTTTGAACAAAACAGACAGAAGGGTGAAGCGAAATGTATTCACAAACTCACGCAAATGTTTTCTCGCCAAAAAAAAAAAAACCATTTGCTTCAGACTTCTCACCATTACATTGTATCAATGATTACGTTACTCCTTTCTATTTCAGGGGGACTTTTCATATTTTTCCTCTTTGAGCCACATGAATAAATGCAAGACAGAGCACAAGGCCTTCCTAAAGACGTCTAATGTTACGCGATTATATGTACGTGATACGTACTGCACGCAAGTGGATACTTTCCGTAAGAGTGTACCACCACTGCTAATTTTGCTTCAAAGACAACAAGTTAATCTGTCATAGAATACCCTATTTAAGTAACCACAAGCGTATCACACACGTTTCTCTGTCTTGCAAAAGAAAAGGAGATGCTTTTAGTAAGGCTTCAACCCTTCTGTGCTTACACAACAGCGTTTTGTTTTTTAATGTATAAACATAGGCAGCTGTATACTAGATGTGGCGATAGGTACCTGTACAGCCAAAGTTACAGGGACCTGATCTTGCTTTGACATTAGTTCTAGAGATGTCTATTAAAATTTAATTCAGATGAAATCCAGCCCCTGTAAGGTGAAATCCCAGGTAAAAAAAAGAAAAAGAATTTGCATCAGGAGGAAAACTAGCCATTAACTATCCTGTAACTTGCAAGATAATCATTAGCAGAGATATCCAAAGCCAAATGGGGAGCCAAGTGTTCAAAGATGGACTTGATGACTACACTGAAAACTCTCTTATTTTGAAGAAAATCCACAAAATGAGTTGCAAGATTATCTGAGTTACAGGGCAAATACAAAAGCTTCCAATTCAAATCCTTCTTTGCATGAGTAGTCCTATTGAAGGTAGCCAACTAACTACATGAATAAAAACCACTGGCATGTTAAAGAATATACAAGATAAGACCTGAGTACGCACATCCAAACACATTTTAAGGTCACTGTAAGGTTGTTGCACCAAATCTCACAGAAAAAAAGACCCTATGTATTTGCAAATTTTCTGTCATCACATTTTCAAAGGGAATTTTATTTTTCTTACATAGGAAGTTCTGAAAAACTGTTTTTCTCTTTCCTTCAAAAAAAAAAAGTGGGTTTTTTTTTACACGAAACTGAAAAAACAAAGCAGAGATTTTGTCTGAGAGCTGTGAAGGGTAGCGTTCTTTCAGGTTTTGTGTTTTAGATAGAGCTCAAATATTCTGGAAATAAATACTGCCAAAACCATAGTTTTTTATAAAAATCTTGTACAGGCTAAAGACTCTGTTTTCTCACTCGTCGTGTATGCCAAGATATTCTTCTAGAAAATGTCTTCTTTTTTTTACTGAAAGTCATTTCTTCTTACTGAACTATATATATTTATGCTCTACAGAAGTGCCAACTATGAAGAGGTATGCATAGACCAGTCAAAAAAAGGAAATTAATTGGGGGGTGGGTGTTGTGTCGTTGTGGGGGTTTTTTTTGTTGGGGTTTTTTTTAATAAGGAAGGGATGCTGAACTGCCTTTCCTTGTGGCACGCTTCAGAGAGAGAGAAATTTACACAGGCAACTAACTGATACTGACCCCAAGAACACTACCACCCTCATGAATTCTCCTCAGGTAGCTAGGAGCAGAATCAAACCTTCAGCATCCTCACGACACATGGTCTACCAGCATCACCCAGACCCCACTGGGGGCCAGGAGATGGTCAGAGGACATGTGAGAAGCAGCAAGCATATAACTTCATTTGCAACACCAGGATGTGCTAACTGCAGTCAGAAGAGATTTGAATACCAGTGCAGGGGTCCACGTTCAGGAGGACGGAGGATTTTGGGGGGAAAGGCTGTTCTTCACCCTCCCCTTTAGTTACTTAAATGGGTCTCAGTGCCGAGTACCCAAACACCTGTCCAAAATACCAGCAACTGGTAACTTGGTGTTCTTCCGAGCTGTGTTCTGGCCAAGAGGAAGGGGAGAGAAGATGCCAAGAATCAGTCAAAATGTAATGCTGCATGAGAGGAAAATGGAAAATACTAAGTATTTACTGTGCTAGCCAGGTCCTAACACCAAGTCTCTCTGTATTTTTAAAGATGTCATTAAAATGTAGCTTTGGGAATTTCACATCACTCAACAAGGGCTAGAAGCCTCTCAGCAAGATTCTCCCAGAGTGCTAGGAACACAAGAAATAATAGATAACCTGGGGAGTGGGGGGCGGTGGTGGTGGGGAGAAATCCAATATTTCCCTGGACGGTAATATTAATATGACCTCACGATTTATTGCCGCTAAGCTACCCTGAAACTCTCGCAGTCACCTCACCCATACAATCCATGGTGGAGCAATCAGACATACCACGGCACAGAAACTCTTCCCAGCTGAGCGAGAAACGTGAGCAATGCAAAGAAGGGACACTTTCCTGGGTAAGTCAGTGTGAGCGGGCACTGTCGTGCCCATCAGCAGGAGGCATAACTTGGTCTGTCTCAACCGAGTGATGCAACGCTGTGCTCCACTCCCTGTCGAGTAAAAGTGTAGACAGGACATCGACTGCCTAGCGCCCATTACCTTGTTCTTGTGATCCTGTTCTGTTAGGGACTTTGTCTTGACTTACAGAAATACAGCTGAGATCACAAACCACGTCCTAGACTTTCCAAGGAACTATTATTTCCTAGCAAATGAAGCTCGTGTTAACGTGTTCTGGCTTCTGCAGTCCAGCTGGAGCAATTCTTAAATAGAACTGACTGAAAACATTCGGTTGTAACTTCCTTGCATCAAAAAAGAAAAAGAAAAAAAGAAAATTTTGCAATACAGAAAGTAACTTCATTGCTTTGCCAAGTGGCCCATAAAAAGCAAAGTGTTAGAAAGTTTTGTTTCAGCCTTTAGAAGATATGTTTTCAATATTTTATTCCAGATCAACTGTTTTCTCTGATCTGGTTCCCCCCCCCCCCCTTTTAAAACTTTTAACTTGCCAAGATAAATCTAAAACATTTTGCCTCACTCTGAACTGAAAAGGACAAGTGATCATTTTTACTTCTATCCACCAACAAACCCAAACATCCAGTTTTCTGACTACTCCTAATATTTTTACTTTGATGTGATGAAGTTTTGTACGTGGTCTGCAAACGCAAAGCCCAAGCTTCCAGTTCCTCCAAGCAAGGCTGCACGGTCACCTCTAACTGGACAAGGTGTCAGGGGAATGAGCATAAGAAATAGATAATCAGAATCGAGAAATTAAGATCATCTGAGCAACAGTGAGTAAAAGCAGAGCCTCCTTCTAACCCAGTAAATGCCAGCAGTGGATTAAGAAGCAACTCTAGCGAGTGTATTGAGCAAGTCATCCACAGAGATCAATTCCTGATGTGAAGATCAGTTCTAGATGATCAGCTCTGCTATCTGCCGTGCGCAGTCGCATGCAAACCTTCCTTCCTCACAGGCTTGCACGAAGGGCATGGGAGCGACTTAAAGTCAGAAAGGCAGAGATTTCTTTCAGCCATCCAAACCTGCTTACAACGCTCTGATCAGCATTAAATCCGTTCTGAAGGTGGATCAACGCTCCGATCCACACACCGCCAAGATTACGATACTGCGAGCTGTCCTTCGCCATACTCTGTCACTGGAAAATAAATTTAATGCTCAATGCAAGTAAACAGAAAAGAAAGAGAAAGAAAAAGAAAAAACAAAAAGTCTCCTTAGCTACTGCTCTGTTCCCCGCAGCCTGGCTTGTTGAGTGGGAGCTTCACACAACTCATTGGCTCAGAACAGTCTCATTTCTTTTTCCCCAACTTCCTCAGTGAAGATCCTTGCCCTTGCTTATGCCTGGCTGGTACTCGAGGCAGCAATGCTGGGGAACATTTACTCTACCAGACAAGTCTGTCTTTTCCTGCATTTTACAGCAGTAAGTTGCATAAAGTTCATAAAAATAATAATCGCGACAACTTGAGAGCTGTGGTGCTAGGTCTGTATTGCGCAGGCTCCAAGAGCAGTGTCCAAATTGAGGATACTGTTCAGAAATCTACAGCATTTAAACCTAAACCAGTGTGTAGATGGATTTAAACTGTGCTTCAGTGCAAGCCTGTGAGGCTTCAGAAAATAAGGTATAGGTGTCAATTTTCCCAGTGGAATCCCACATTCGTTAATACCTCCTATTACAGCATTCCTCCGCAATGCTTATTCATGCTTAACCACAACCACAAAGCTGATTACGTTCCACAGTAGGTTTTATTGCAATCGCAGGGGTATGATTTTCTGTTTTGTTCCACGTAGTTTCGCCTTTCATTAGTTTCTTTTGTTCACTATTAACTGTACTGAGATGCAGACAGCAAAACGCAGTCTTGACTCCGAATTTCTTAATATCTAGCACTGAAACTTCTTCAGGGCCAGATTTCCCTGCTCAGTCTAAGTGAGACCAGTTTTCAAATTCAGATTCTGATCTGGCTTTGCTTCTGAAATACCACCTCAAATATTGGCTATAATCTGAAAGAGAAAATTGACAGACTCTTCTCTGACTGTATAGTTATTATTAGCCAGCCCATTATTATTCCTCATATGCTACTTTTTGGCATTTCTGCTAAAGACATCAAAACATGTAAAAACCAAGGCGGACATCCTGAAAAACACCAAGCTCTTTCAAATTAAATTTTGTGCCCAATCATCAGCAGTTACAAATGAATCCGCTTTCAACGTCTCAGCGTTTGTTCAGTTCACCTCGGCTGATAAGCTAGTCTTCAGCGTGATCGCTACAAAAGACTTCTTCTTGTAGGGCTAAAATGGATGGGGAGCTATCTGGCCGAGAGTTTTGAAAAAACTCAGACTTTCCTGAGGTTGCAGCTGAATAAATCATGCTACGAGAGCAGGGAGACAGTCCCGATAGCAAATTCTGACTCTTCCAGGTTTTCAGGGGAGCGCTCCGAGACATCAGCGTAAATGTGACTGCCACTTCTAGGATTTGTATGCAGTAACGTCATCTCTGAATTATCTTACATTTATTAAGAATACTCAATAGCTTCCCTAATACTGGATCAGAGACTCGTACAGAAGCAACACTTCGTATTTTTCAGGACTAATAGATTTCCTTTCTCATTTTGCCTTTACATTTTGCTAGTAAACTATAGAATTATACTGATCTTTGTAAGCTAAACCCAGTAAACATAAGGAGCTTAGAAAAGACTTTTTTTTCTTCCCATGCTTGCACAAATAATCAGAAAAAATCCCAAACAGCTTTGCAGCAATGTAGATTTCCACACAGAGACACTTACAGCTTTGCAATTTAAGTTGGCACCTATCAGTCCCTGCTGCCGTATAAACAAGCATATTCATTTTGGCCTGCTTCCCTCAACGACTACATTTTGGGACACGGGTCTTTAACTGACCTCGTGAGTCACTGCGTCCCAGCTCCTGCCATCGCAGGCACACATTTAAGACATGTAGGTCTCCTGAGCACCCGCTCCACACACCACAAGACCCAAACTCTTTCCAACACCTTGCAATAAGGACTGGGATGCCACAGCAAACCCTTACATCTGCAGTGTACTGGGGGATGGCAATTCAAGCCCAGCTGAAGATGCAGGGCTGATGGGACGCTGGCCACACTCAGGTTCAAGTTAGCATGGTAGAAGGTATACCCGCAACTCTGTATTAGCTTTATTTAACGGGATTAATCCAGCTGTTACGTTTCAGATAACGCGCTTTGAACGGACAGCATCTCATTTTTCCCCATGCTGGGACATACGCTACATGAATTCCCTTTTCCTTTCCCACAGTGCCCTGCTTTCCCCCAGGAACTCCGTAACAGTATCCGTTCAATTTAAAGGAAAAAAGTTCAGCCAGTATTTGAGCAAAAGAAATGGCTTCCACTCCAATTTTATATAATGTCCCAGAGCAAATTCAAACCTTGCCTATATCAAGGCCTTTTTGAAGAGAATTACAAGGAATCTCGTTGTGAGGTCACACATAAAAACTGAGCTGTTTTAAGATGCAATAAATCTACTTTCTCACCAAGGTTTCCTAAAAAGGCTGACAAGAGTGACTGAGAACCAGAAATATCAAAGCTCACACTTTATCGCACAAGCAGTGATTCCCCACAGGCCCCCGTGGTTGCAGGTATCGCTTAGAAAATATCAAATATACTAGGAAAATGACAGCTCAAAAAAACCTTTGGGATAAGCAGTTCCCAATGTCATCCTAAGACAAAACAACAGAAGACAGAGAAAAGAACTGGAAAAGAAGAATTCAAATTACAAACAATTCTATACTCGATACCCGCCGACATTAAAACCCCAATTGCACAAATACTGAACAAGGTCTCATCCTCAAAAAAAAAAAAATCCAACCAACCAACCACCAAACCAAAAATGTCAAAGAAGCAAATCATAATTAGTAGTGTTCTTTTAAAGGCAACTTGTTCCACAGACTAGCAAGCGTAGTAGTAAACTTTCAAAAAGATGTAAACAAGCTGAGAAAATTAAGGTTATGTCTACTTCCAGAAGTTGTAACACTTTTAAATACACATAGAGCAGCGCAATCCCCTTTAACACAACTCCCCTTACGCAAGTGTAACTATTTTTATATTAAAGGAGCTAATTCTCTCAGAAGACAAGTAAGGCCACACCAATATAAGGCATCTTTGTGCCTGTAAAACTACGTTCATGCAAGGCGTTGTTCTAGTATAGCAACTGTAGCAGCTAAACGAGAAAGCAACGCAGTCCTACCTGAGATATGCGCTAGTAAAAAACCCTGGGGTAGAATGGAAATAAATTACACTGATGCTCATTGGGATTTAAATTATAAATCACTAAGATACTTCCAAATTTGAGGGTTTTTTTTATGACCTCTGGAATAGGTGCTGGTAGAAACAAATACACGGCATGAGACAATAAATAATTTGTACTACCAACTTTGCTAAAATAAACTGAAGACTGTAAAAGCTCTCTCTTGAAAGAGGCAATGCAATTCTTTTTAATCCAGCCATCTCAATTCATTTGGATAGTTTAGAAAGGACATGCAAGACCAATATTGTTGATTATTAATACACGTCACAAATTCCACTATCGCCAGGGCTAGCACACAACTTCCCCTCCCACCCCAGCCGTGACCGCCCTGGCTTTTCATTTTCAAGCAATTTTAGTTACTTTCATAAACATAAAGCACTTCCAGTTTGACCTCATAACATCATACACTGACAATGTCCTTTGATTCTTTATCGTGCCTGGAACTACAATTATGGCAACTGGATTTTGAATGTATCACGAAACCAAGATTTTTAAAAATCCAGGAAACAAACCACAATTGGTATAGACTCACCTACAAATATTTTTAAATGTGAAATTTAAGAATTATATAAAGACAATTTAGAAAGTGATTCCTACAGGACTCTGCTCAGTCAAAAAGCAACCTTCAGAAATCACTGTAACAAACCAAGCACATTAACACTGTAATCATTACTTACACAAATTAATCAGATAGGACATAATATGAAAAGCCAATAAAAATATAAACATCATGAAACAAAATAAATTATGTTTTGACTAAGTCATCACAATCCAAAAAGTCATAAATCAAAGAAATATTAACCACCATCTCAAAATATTTCTGTTTTCTTTTTTTTTTTTTTTGTTTAATCATAATGGCTCTGAACCTGGGCTAGCATTTTGTTACAGATTCAGCATCAGTACAGTCTTGTCTATTTGGCTCAATAAATGCCACAATACGTGTTCATACACCAAATTTTAAGCTAACGATGGATCCTTTCTACAGGGAATTGCATTTTTCTTTGCAAAGAAAAATTTTGGTCGGGGCTCGTTCCAAGCTCTTTGCAATGGGAATCTCCCCAGTGAGATTGGTGAGCTTTGCATTAGACCTCCTGAATGCTCCTTACAACTAAAATGTCAGTCTCCGACATCACGATGCACGGGAAAAGTCCCGAACGCTCCTTCCACCCCCCATCCCCTTCTACTTGACAAATTTGTTTTGTCCCAATTCAGCTGCACATGCTTAAATATTTAGCTTTTGATCATAGCCGAAAGAAAAAATATTTTCCATTTGGCTACCAATGTTTTTCAGATCTCTTCACTTAACAAAGGATGTTGTTAAACACACATGCTGCACAACTGCAACATCTTGCATCTTTCAGCTCCAAATAAATTATATAGGCATATCAGACTTCTCTGACTTCACCCAGGATGAAAGAACTATTAACTCTTCAGCCCATGAAAACGCCTACAAAATTTGCCTCCTGACTTGAGAAAAAGCCGTGCGGCTGAAGAGAAGTTCAGCTGAAGTAAGTAATTACTCATTACTGTTTCAAACACTCCCAAGTCCCAGCTATGACTATACTGGCAAGGTAAATTTCCGTGATTTAGGTTAAGACTCATTTTTTTTAGACCGCAAAGAGACTAAGTGCTCACTCCCTTCCTGATTCACTCAAGAGACAAAGGAAAGGCAGGCAGTAAGTTACATGCCATAGTGCTGTATTTCTGCAGTCTTTAGTCCCTAAGTGATTTGGGTTTTTTTTCTGTTGGGTTTTTTTTGGTGTGTTTTGGGGTTTGTTTTGTTTTGTTTTAAACAGATTTGTATTGGGTATTTTTCAAATTCTTTTACATTTAGTTATCTTTTGCGGTATTGTCCATTTCTTAAACAATGACAGAATTTCCTCTCTTTTATAAGAAAAAGAATTCCCATTACCTAATACATATAGGACTTCAGTTGTACCTATAAACCTTAGAAGGCTTACAATTTGGAAACGTGGACTTTTATGGTTTTAATCCTGCAAGCAAATCTCTCTCCATACTTCACTTCTCAAGCACTGCAACTCCAGAAAGCTTATTCCAGCAGAAGCAGATATTCACAATCCACCCTGACACCGGGGCAGGCCAGAGCTTGGGCTAGAAACACAACCTTGAGAGCAAATTCATTAAAGATCCCAGGCACAAAGAGAAATAAGGCTTTAAGTGAACAGCAACCACAAGAGTCTTGCTAGCATCCCTCAGAATGCACTGCCGAATAATTTGAGGATTATTAATGATTATTTAATGAATATATATTAGTCATGCAAAGAAAATGTTTGCTATACTTGACACAGAGCTACATATTAAAAAAATTTCTCTCTTTTTTTTCCCCCGTGGGGGTGGCGAGAGTCAAAACAGCTGCTGGGACGTACCCCACCCATCAAAAATACTAAGGATCCCTTAGCCTGAAGGTGACATTCAAACCATATTTTTCGACGCCGAGTCAGTCGTACGTGCTTCTGGACGTTGGTAAATATTCAGGTTAATATTCCTTTTGGGTGCTACAGGGAGCTTCCTCTTCTAATGCTTCCCCTTTCTGTACAGAAAGGGATAGAAATCTCTTTCCTTTTCCTGGCAGATTGAGGTCTGTGGGAGTCGCGCCATTGACTCCGATGCGAGCAGAACTGGGGCTTCTCCGCGTGTAACTGCAAGCTGCCACACACTGAACCCATTCGGGACGTTCCTGCCTATTTTGGCCAAGCACTGAATTTCACCGTCTACGCAGTAGTGAGGGATCAGCTCTAAAAAATTCCCTTGTCAGCAATATCTTGATTAACCACCAGATCTTCTTGTACAAAAATATGTCAGCAATTAGTTAGAGAAGGCAAGGAAGGTCACGCACAAATCGATCGGAAGAAATAAATGTCAAATGAGGATCGCACCATTCATGTAACTTCTTCCCAAAAGCTGGTCATCATGGGTCTTAATTCTGACCCAGCCTCCTAATCGCTTCTGGGTCTTTAATAATTAGTATTTACAAAACACATATTAAGGTTGGAGGAAGACTTGTGCGTGGACCAGGGGTTTACTCTACTCGTCAAACTCCTAGGTAACCTAACAGCAAGTTTTCTATTAGCACAGCTCCACTAAGACCTGAAAAGTTCCTTCTTATTTATATTCGGCAAAGCATTAAAAACAAAACAAAACACCAAACCTAAGCCAAAGTGCAGGCCTTGAATTTTTAAACACAACTTAATACAAATGCAAAATGGACATTCCCAGGAGAGAGAAAGGAAGAACAGAATTTTATGACCTGGAAATATACTTTATTTTACCGGGAATTAGTCCTTTACAAATATTTTTCAATAGTTAAGATTTTTTGGAAGAACGTATTTTTAAGTTTCGGTTTCACCATCAGATTCTCTTAAGACATTAGGTGTCACCATTGGAAGCGTGGCCTTATGGGAAGAATATAAATCTGAAAACTGCCTACTTCACCAGAAAAAAGAAGGATTTTTTTTTTTTTTTTCCGATCTGGAAGGCATTGTAAGAGTGGTATTTTTACTTCTAATGTGGATTTTTAAAAGCTCCCATTACACCAGTCTGTTTGTGAAATTTAATAACGCCCGTGGTCAAGACCCAATCGCTCCTTTTTTTTTTGCATTAAAATTAGTGGTGTCTGTCCGGGCCAGAGATCCATTTGCGTGTATTTATTAGCGGTGTCTAGGTCTGCAAAATCGGCGGGAGTATTTTCACATCTTCCCTGTTCGAAAGAGCCTAACTTCTTCTTTCAAAGGACGAGAGAAGTTAGGGTAGAAAACACTGCATCTCGGTAGCAGTTTTTCTCCCTTTTTCAACTTTTCTCTTAATTTCTCTGTACTCCCACAGGCGGCAATGAAACCGCCACCGATGATTTCAACCAGCACAAGATCAAGGCCGCTTTCTAAAGGACCTGCGCTCCTCTTAACTGATTAGCATCTGCACCGCTTGGTCACTCGTGAGGAGAGATGAAGGCTGAACCCCACCGCTGCACGCCCAGATTAGCAACGCGGCCCTGAAGATGTAACAAATGCCATCTGCCCCCCCCCCCCGGGAAAACCCAGCGAGCGGGAGCAAACGCAAACCCCCGCCGTTGCGGACGGGGCGTGAAAACTCCGGTTCGGGGCCGGGACCGGGTTCGGGGCCGGGACCGGGTTCGGGGGAGCCTCCTCGGGTTCGGGGGAGCCTCCTCCGCCTCGGAGGAGCGCGACGGGCGGGAGGTGGCTGGCCCCAGCGAGGCTAAGAGAGGCTTGGCTTGCAAACCCTGCCTCTGCGAGCCCCTGGGAGAGGCTCCCCCCCCCCCCACCCCGGCTTCGCCCGCCGCCGAGCAGGGCGGGGGGGGGCGGGGGGGAAGAGCAGGCTTACCGGCGCAGGAGTGCAGCGGCTTGGGCCGGACCAAGAGGGACGGGCAGACGGAGTAGAGGGAAAGTTTCTCGAAGTAATCGCAGGTCTCCTT
>JAVKLA010000081.1:2781429-2798063 GCA_034782735.1 Sagittarius serpentarius
CGCTGCCCCCGGCTGCTGCTAACGCTGCTGCTGCTGCTGCTGCTGCTGCTGCTGCTAACGCTGGTGGCGGCGGTGGTGGTGGTGGTGCTGCCGCCTCCCCGCTGCGCTCGGCGGCGCCGGGCTCCCCCGCTATATAAACCTTCCGATAAGCATCTCTCCACGTCCTTTTTAGGACGCTCCGGCTGTCAATCAGGGCGCCCGCTGCTCCCCGCCGAGCACCATTGTTACCCTGCGCCGGGCTGGGAGGATCCCGCCGATCCTCTCCCCTCCCTGCTCTCTATTTTAAGATACTGGGGTGTGTGTGTTTCTTTCTTTCTTTTTTTTTTTTTTTTCCGGTGCAAAAACTGGAAAGGTTCCAGATTGGGGCTGGCTCCCCCCCCCCCCTTTTCTTCTCTCTCCCCCCCTCCCCTCCTCTAGCCTGTAATTAGTTTAAAAAAATAAAAGGCGCACAAGAGCCCGCAAACGCGGGCTGCCGGCGGGCGAGCGCCTCTTCCCGAGCCCCTACAGCGTTCTCCGATCGGCATCAAACCCATTCCCCAGTCGCGAAGGGCTGCTGGAGAGCGGCAGGGGGGAAAAATACTATTTATAGGCGCCTTGCTGAAGCAAACGCTGCCTTCTCCGGAGCGGCGTTACTCGGTTCCTGGGCTGCTCTCGCAGCCTGAGATGATTTTCTGGTGGATCGCTGCCTATCTCAGCTGTTTTTTTGTAAAGATGAGCTTTGAGCCCCTTCTGCTGAGGACAGGCCCCGCACAGCCCACCGGCAGCGCACGGAGTGCCGAGGTTTCCCCGCTCCGCCAAAGCTGGTTTTTCTGGCAGGCTGAGCCCTCAAGTTTTATTTCTCTGCTCTGTGGCCTCTGTGCGGCAGCTCCCCTGATTTGCTCCCAAATGGGGATTCTAGCCCTCTGAGAAATTACACCGCATCCCGTTTGGAGTCCGTGTGGTTTAGCACAGGAATCACCAGGACACCTTAGTCAGGGGAAGGCGTATCAGGAGGAGTCTTCCCGATTAACCGTCTGCTGAGTCGTTTTCCAGAAACCACAGCCCGCTCGCAACTACTTGTGGCCGCAAACTTCAAATGGGTAAAGAGAGGCTCGTTATGGAGATGTGCCACCCCCAAAATAAAATTCTTTGCAGACTTCACACAAGGATTTAAGTATAATCTGCAAAACGTTACCAGCCACCCTTCAGGTTTCATGCTTTGGTGATCCAAATGGCAGCAAACTCTTACTTTACTCTTAGAAAACTCAGCCTGTTTTTGCTGAAGGCAACAACGATCTCAAACTCTCATACACAATTTGAGCAACTTATTTTGTTTATCTATATTTTTAAAAGCCCTCAAACATCTATAAACTATCTTTAGTCTCTTTTATAAAAGCACTATTACTTTTTCAATTACAAGTATCATTTGGGTTTAACTTCAGAGATATATTTGCCGATTTGGAGAGCCCTAAAACCAAAAAAAGATACTCAACGTTGTCCACACACTGTCAAAACTGGAAGGCAGACGCAAGGAAATACAATACTTTTAGTACATCCTTTGAACTTTTTTCTTAAAAACTTGTTACATGGTTTTAAGAAACACCACACCGCAGATCATGTTAAAACAAAGATAAAACAAAGCATTTTGCTCATTAAACCATTGGAAGGGCATTCTCATTTGAAACAAATTGGTTGGAAATGGTTTCATTTCTTTTTATTTTGAGAAACTAAAGCAATCTTACAAACAGGAATTTAACTAGAATGATAACAACAAGTAAGGAGTTCAAGGACTTTTTCCCCTCGATGATACAACTCTCTAAGTTACTTAAACTGTTGCTTTAATTCCTAAGCAAAGTACAGGTATTTAAGGAGATTTGCTGACTTCATTATGAATGTAGCTTCATGAATACTCACTTCTTAATTCAGACATAAAACGTTTTAGGAACACGCTTTCTTTGCCTCTTTTCCAGACAGCTTTTTGAGGAAATAAAATAATTACCAATCACATTAACTTAAGCAATTAGCGCTTGCTGATAATTATTGCAAAGAGTATTTCTGAAGCAATGTCCTGAGCAAGCTACTGATTTAAATCCCGCAGCAGCAGCAAACGGCAGCAAACGGCGTTTTGCTCCACCGTGTTTCCTTGGTGTCTGGGCAGTAGCTGTAGCCCCCGCTACCCCCACTCCAAACTCATTTTGCATTTACTACCTTCGCAAAACCTGACAAGATGCAGCAGAGGAACGTTTCCTAAATTGAGAGCGCAATACAAGCACTGGAAATCAAAGAGTCTTCCATGAGCCCGACTAGATCCAGCCCAGAAATCAAGAGGGAGAGAAAACCGTCGGCTCGCCTAACTCGCGCGCAACTGACCGCAAGACAGGGGTCTCCGCTTGTCTTTAAACATTTCTTTCTCACGTCGGAAGGGCTGGATATCCAAAGATGTGGGGCTGGCACCTCTGCCTGTGCTGTAGAAACACCGATGCCCTCACCGAAGCCCAGGAAGATGAACTGGCAGGTGGGATTAGCATACCCTGACTTGTCTCTAGAAACTATATTTCTTTTATTAATGAATTTTTAAAAAGAAGAAAAGTGGCCAGAGCAACACAGTGGGTTATGTCGTATGAAACACACACTGGCTGTCAATCAAAAAGGGGGTGCTTTGGTGAGGAATAATCAGGGGTTTTGTTTCCAAAATTAATGAAGTGGCTGGAATAGCAAACATCTGCCAAGGGGACTCAAACCCCGAGCAGCTGTTGGAGCCCCCAGTACTCTTCCCATGTAGGACAGCCTTGCTGATAAGTACTTCTCCCTAAGGTTTCTCTAGTGGTTGAGAAATGGGGCCGTATGGGAGGGTGGAAAGCAAAAGGCATGTTAGGAAAGGTTTGGAGGGCAGAAGACTTGACGCAGTTTGTGTGCGTGAGCCCAGCACCTGCACTCCACAAATGGCAGCGTGACAGCAAGTTACCAAGATTTCTGCACATGCCCTTTTCCAAGAGGGAAAGGGGAATTAATCCAAGGGACTTGATCCTGCAGTTCACGGACCGAAGCAATTTCTTTGGCGTGTGTAAAACCAGTATCAGAATTGAGGAGCACTGCCCTGAGCTCGTCAGTCAGCAATGGGTTGTTAATGATGAAGAGCAGGGAGTTCAGCCCTCCACCAGAGAACTGAAAGTAGATCCTCCAGGAGGGCAATCGTGTTCAATCAGAAAAGATAATGGCAGGAGACTTTCTGGACCAGGGTTTCTGGAGACAACTTGTTTTAATTTGAAGACCATTTGTGCTACCAGGCACTTTTTGTGCAGTACTGGAACCCCCCTGATGCTGTGCACCTCGGGAAAATGATTAAGCACCTTAGAGTTGACTTGTTTAGTCCCAGTACAAACACTATCATGAGATGGTGATTAAGGCCATAGGAATTAAGCTGCTGCTGTATTACTAAATTTGTTATTTAGGTAGTACCCATGTACCTGGCTCTGCTCAGGGAAGAGTTACCTGGTTATGATTACTTGCTTCTGCATTTGTACATTGCCTAGCACGCTGGGATCGTTTGCCTAAGGAGAGAAATTCTGTCTGGTGGGTATTAGGCTCACTAGTTTTCACATTCAAACAAGAATTTTAAATGCGAAAAAACTATTTTTTCCTGCCCGTCCTGTCAAAAAAAGTGCCAAAGCCTTTAAGTGCATTGGTTCTTCTTCTGAATTCCTTTTTCCTCATCAAAAGAGCAAAGGTACCTTTCGCAAGCCCCTGATATTACCATGTGTAATCACTATAAAAGGCCCTTTTCCGGTGAAACGCAGCCACCTTTGAAAATAGATGCATACAGACCTAACCAATCCTGTTAAACACCAACATTCTGATCTTAAGTATATGCCTTTTTCAGCATGATAGTGGGCTTGATACCTGATCCAGAATAGAGAACTCAAGTGCGTGGCTAGAAACAGGGAGGCACAATTTGGGCCAGTGTTTCACTCAAGGGAATCCAGAGGCTTTGTCCTGCCAGTGTGGAAGGTCTCTATGCATGGCAGTCCCTCTGAGTAAAAGATCTCAGCATCCACCTCGCGTAAGTAAAGCGAGTTTCTAGTATCTGCCTGATGCCAGACAAAATGGTATTGCTCAAGAGGTGTTTGTTTTTTTTTTTAAACCCAGGAAGAGTGTAAAATCTCCCTATACATGCCCACATAAGGTAAACCCAATGACCCCTTAGTCCTTTATGTTCCCCTGACAGAAATACTTTTTGAGAGAGACAGACAGACACCTCTGAGCAGGGTCTCTCCCCCATCTCCTGGAAGGCCTCTGCAAAAGCAGGATCCCATCATAGGATAGAAGAGAAACTGAAGTGTTTGTCGACTCTGAAGTTTACCTTGGCCCCTTTGCAGACGGCATGATGGTACCACTGGGCACTGAAGTGTGCGATGTAATAGAAATCACAGAGCAGAGAGGTAATTGCACATGCTTATGCACTCCATTGGCTTCAGAGAGGCTGTTGCTTCCAGCTTATCTTTACAAGCAAATTTCACTCCTGGCCTAAGCGACTGCAGAATAGGACTGCTCCAAGTC
Source organism: Sagittarius serpentarius (assembly GCA_034782735.1). Taxonomy (NCBI): domain Eukaryota; kingdom Metazoa; phylum Chordata; class Aves; order Accipitriformes; family Sagittariidae; genus Sagittarius; species Sagittarius serpentarius. The sequence continues at coordinate 2,785,966 of JAVKLA010000081.1, forward strand.
AAGCAGTTTCATTAGAATTTTTTTTGCAGCTCCCAAAGCTACGGAGCCTGTCTCAAGTCCTCCCAATTACGTTACTTCTCCTGTCACCTTTAAATCTATGTGCAGCCTCTTTGAGCGTCAACAGACCTCACTCTGAGCCCAACTGATTCTCCTCCTATTCCCCCTACCCCACTGTGATGTTGCAGCATTTGTGCGGTCCAAACCACCCCTGGCTTCGCTAGCAGGTTTTGTCCCTTAATGGACAGACCTGGGCTTATAGCAGCAACACTACGAAGTAGCCCTTGACAAGGTCAGAATAAACCAAGGCTGTAGTGACATTCTTCAACAAAATTATACTGAAAGCTGAGCTATCAACTGGGACATCTTTGTTTCATTTCTTGCTCTGCTACAAGCCCTAAACCTAATCTCCCTTGCTTAGAGCCAACTTTGAATCACCTAGAAATAGAGTATAATGGTATTTATCACGTGAATGAAGCCATTGGCTAGTCCCCAAATTAGTTAAGATGCTCTGCTTTAAAGTACTAGTACAGGGAATAATCATTTTTATCAGCGCTGATAGCAGGCTCAGAACACACAAGCCAGAAAGCTCATTACACGGACTGTAAAGTCCCTTAGAAAAAGAGCTATAGATATGGTTTCAGATCTACATGCAGAGAAACTGAGGCAGAGGCTCCCTCTGTTAACCCTCAGGGCAGAAGCCAGACCTTACTCAACATCATGCACTCTCCAGGTAGAGGGCATAATCTAAATCCCAGTGTTTTCCTCCTGTGGCCTCATTTTTTCCCCACAACAGCACTGGGGGCTGTGAGACATTGTCTTGATATTTTTCCAGTTATCTCTTTGCAGGGGCGCACAACACCTGAGCAGCTTCTCCTTTGCTCCTTTGCTAGGCTCTATTGCTACCAAAATCAAACCCGATCCTGCCATTGGCAGTGGCGGTGGTTGGAGTGGTTTCCATGAGCTCACCGGGGGCGTTGCCTTGCCACTACGCAGGGCACCAAAGAACATACCAAACCGGATAGAATAAAACATTATGAATCCTGAGACAGACTCACTGGCAGAACTGAAAGCATTTAGAGAGATATTTATGGGGTGCTCTGATTTTCTGGGTGTTGAATAGATACCACGTACACCTGAGTTTACGCCAAGAAACATATGCCATCTTTCAGCAAGTGGGGATTTGTTTTTTCATGCTATAGCTAAGAGGCTAGAATCTGGACTTGTAAACTAGGGCTAAGGAGCTTGGGAGCGGCAGCCAGGAATGCAAAGGAGCATTCTGTGTCATCCTGAGGAGAAAAACACAACAGTGGGACTTGCTGTGGAGCAGAGGTAGCAGACAGTGGACAGGCCCACTGCTGAGGAGGAACAAAATCCTGGAGAACATCACAGAAGGCAACTGTTCCTGCTGCTGTCCTATGCACGACACCTGAGGGTCCAGTTTGGGCAAGACAGATGTGCCTGGTCCCCTGCTATTCATCCCAGATATGAATGGGACAATAAACAGCATTTTCCCCATGCATCCATTTCTCCAGAGAACTCCAAGCTGTATAACCATCTCTTCTTCATCATCCTACCCACACTGCTGTCCTGTCCAGGATGCCAGTGAAAAACGAGACACCTATTTTCATATGGCCAAGGTAACAAAAACCTCAATGAACACACTTTCCTAGAGGGACTGGAGCCAACAGTAAGGGGAAGCATCTGATCTCATGAGAATGAGAGTGATTGGGATTGGAATATCTTAAAAAAGCTCCCCCTTTTTTTGGCATGGAAGGCTTCCCAAATCTAACACTGCTTCGCTCTTTAATTCAAACTCCAGCCTAATTTGGGTGAGGATCCACATGCGAATGCTTACTGCTTCATCCAGCTTTGCCTAAGGCCGATTATTTTTTGCACAAGGCTTGCTAAACCTCTGCCAAGCTGGATGGTAGCATGTTAAAAAGGAAAAATCAAAATATTTCCAACTCCTCCTATAAAAGGGGCCAGGATGTTTTGGTGTTCTGTGACTGATGCTTTATTTATTAGTCACAAGGATTATATCTGTTTGTTTTCTTTTTTCCTACAAGGCAATTTACCTGAAAGCAGAGAAGAAAAGAGATCCCAAACTAACAGACCAGAAGAATGTCTCCAGTCTCCATAGAGACACCAGAAAAACACTGTGGTCATGTGAGTTGTACACAAGAAGCCTATTCATACTGGAATGGGTGGTGTTCCAGGATGTTAAGTAATTTTGACAATCTGCCACTATCTCAGCCTGCAAGAAGCCCAGAGGGAGTTATTGATGCCATCAAGTACTGATCTTTATAAATGGTTTCTAGACAGCCTTCATCATTCTGTGCTCTGCAGGACCCCAAATCCAAACCTGCAGATGGATCTTAGCACAGCCATCTAAAGGACACCAAGACCACCATCCCCAGAGAGAGCCCACATGCTGTGTGTCCTACATGAACCGCTCAGGCTTCCCCTCCCAAGCAGGCTGCAGAGAGGCAGGAATGGCCTGCAAGAAGCCCAGCTATCACAGTATGCTACAAGAGCCCAAGTCTCCCTCTTCACCTACCCAGGCACCGTGCTGCTGCAATTCATGGGTGTAGACAGACTTGTACTTAATTAATACAAGGACAAACAAGGAGAGACAGGGACTCTGGGAGTCAGTAAATAACAGAGCATACTAGAATTTACTGTAGTACTGCTGGGTCCTTAGGGTTCGCAGGTAAGGCTAGGACTTTCATTGCCTAACGCTAAGAGAAGGGCAGAGAGATTTCCAAGAAGCAGAGCCTGGTCATGCCTATAATAGATTCATTCCTTCTGGACAAGGAAAGAGCAAAACCTCAGCCACAGTGAAACCCCCCTTTCAGAGGCCCTGGCCAAATTTACTCTTCTGAGGTAGCCCGCTCACAGGCAAAGGGCTCGCTGTATGCATGGAAGCCAACCGAGGCAGGGTTTGCTGCTTGAAACAGAGGAGAGTCTCCCACCTATTTAAAGTGCCAAATTTGGCAACCTATGATGCTTAGTGTCCTTCCTCGACCTGCCACAAAGTCTGCATAAAGTTCCTACCTATGGTACAGCTCAGGAATTAATTTCATGGCCAGAGTTGAAGAACAATGCCATTCCCAGAAGGATTTGTTGCCTGGTTTGCAGCAGTTGGGTATTTCAACATCAGCTAGGAACAGGCACACAGCTGCAAGGGTTCAGGAGAACTGTATTTGGGGGACTCCGCACAGACAGCTCGGCTGCTCGCAGTACACTCAGATTCACCAGCCCCAGCTTGGTCAAAACTACTTGCAACACTGAATCCCTCAGAGTAGCCTTGGACTAGAAGATGTTGCCCTGAAGAATGACCTGGCTGCAGCAGTGCCGTTCTGGAAGCAAATCTGTCACACTCTGGATTGCTTAACAACAGCCGAGGCACCCACAGGAATCTGCAATCAATCAGGTTGTGCCACGGCTCACCTCCACAATAACTGGCTCTGCCTCGCTTCCCTTCTGTTTGCTGCAACGTGTTTTCAGATAGAGCTTTTTGGATGATCCCAGCTCCGTGCAGGGGTAAGCCCTGCCCCCAGCCTAGGGTTCAGACAAAACAGCAAGTACCCATGAGGAACAGGGAGAAATCAACTATAATTCAATTGCCATTCAGTATAATTAGGACATTAAAATACACACAGCTGTTAAGACCCTGGTGCCAATGGTTAAGCCACAGAGCTTTTACTGTGTTGTCAGTGCAAGCGGGGGAGTAGGACATCAAACAACTAGTACATGTGTCCAATGCCCTTGCATTTAAGAAGCACCTCCAAGTTTCTCAACTCAGATGTCCTATTTTTCTGCCCGTAATCTCAGCTTTATGTTTGACTCCGAGCTGTTTGTCTTCTCTCAAAAATGCTCTCAACAGTCATTTTCCAACGGCATTCTGAAAGGCCTTAATCCCTACTGTCAGGGACCTTGCCACTTCTGGGAGCCTCAAGCCCGGTATTAGCCGCTAACTGGTCATAGGTGTAGTGTCTTCCACTCGGGGCTTAACTGCACAGATCTTGATCATGTCTGTTTGCAAGCAAGAAATAGCCTCATTTGCCTTCCACCTATTTCAAAGTTTTCCTAGGGCAGGTAAAGTTCCCCTCTCCAGCTTGCTGTAGACAGCAACAGCAGCAACTGAGGAGCATCTTTAACACAGAAAAGAACCCTCTCTAGACTTGACCTGAAAGCTTGCTCCTGCTACCTGTCTCCCGCTTTGCCATCAATCTGCCATTAACATTTCTTCCTACACCAGAGACATTCCTGCTTACTACACTAATGTTTTATATTTAAAATTCTTTATAGCTTAGCTCCATTTTATTCTCTCATTTCCTATTATTTTCTTCTTACAATCTTACCAGAGTTGAGGCAGCACCTTCCTTCCTGTTTAGCATAGCAGGTTTTGCTCTGAAAAATCTCTCTGCTATAAGGAAGAGAAGGAAAAGAGAACCTCCAGCTTAAAAAAAAAAAAAACACCAACAAAACAAACAAACAAAAAATCCTAACAAAAGGAAAACTCATCTTCCCCCTTTTATAAGAAAGGAAGGGTGCCCACACCCACCCCCCACCACTCCCCCCACCCCACCCCACCCCCCAGCATTTCCACCTGCAAACACTGGTTAGGAGTCATTGTGCTAAGTGCCTTCTACACTATAAAAAGGGGACAGGACAGTCTTAGTGAGACCTGTAATAGTTATGGTTGCTGGTTATACTGTGTTAATAACTCAATGTTAATCTCAAAAAATCAAACCAAAGTGTCCTAGCTATTAAAATAGGTAAGGTCACTATAAAATGAGTCTATATAGACTATGATTGCATAATACTGGCCTAAAGGACACTATGAAGACAAAAAGTCTGAGATCTTGTGGTAAGGACATCTCTTTTCTTTTTTTTTTCCTCAATTCAGAACTACCAACAAGTGTGTCTTTTAGCACTGAAAGAAGAATGTGCTAAGACTTAGTTTCTGAAGTCTTACTAACTCACATGAAATTTTACTTTCATCAGCCATGGATCCCTGTTGTAGGTAAGAAAGCTTCTTATGAGCTACAAGGGGTTGGGGAGCACTCTGAGACTCCTCAGTCTTCATTCTTTTCTGCATCCTATTCTGTGCTTTTTTTTAATTAAAGAAAATGATTATTTACCACAGTTCTAGCTTTAAAGTCTAGAAGAATACCAAATGCCTAGGAAAACAGAAGCGTTAAAGTAGGTATGTACATTGGCACATGGAAGAAGAGTGAAGGCTTACAGAAAGTCTATTAAGTGAGCAGAAAGAAATGATTCAGGTGCAGCTAGAGAATAAACCAAGATACAAAATTTCTCATAGTAAACCAAGCTTCTTTTCAACTTATTACTACCGCTTCATAGCCTGTTAGCCTTGCTGATCTGGGTAGAGGAAAGCCAGTTACCAACTTCATGTACGGCAACCAGCTTACAGCAGCTCTTGGTCCATTTCAGCATGATGGTCTCCTGTCTTAGCTTTGCCCATAATCAAAGCAGCTTGTGGATGCTGTAAGAGAAAGCGGGATGGGAGAGCTGAGGGCACTTGGGCCTTGGAATCATTAAAGGAAGTATGAGAGCTAAGAAGCAAACAGAGCTCTTGGCAGGAAGGAGAGGAGGTTTGAACGACACTGTTTGAAGGGGTCTGGCTAGGGAAAATGGGGCAGGAGGCTACGGCTAACTCCGGTAGCTGGTCTGTGTCCCTCTTTTTTTGTGCTGCTTCTTTGATCTGCATTGGACAACGTCATCTATGGCATACTACCTTCACTTCAATCTTCCATTTAACGCTCGCCGTTAGCTGCTATGTTTCTGCAGACACGAGTGGGAAAACTCCCAAGGTCTTCCAGAATATTAGGACTGTGAACAGGATCCGGTTTAACAGATTAATCCTGTTCTGTTGCCTGAAATGGGACTACACTGATACTGGATAAAGATCTGTCTTGTGATCCAGATGAGGTGATTACCTACTAATTAGGTCTCCATGGTCCAACTGTTCTCTTGGTTGAATCAGGATAAGTAACTGGTTAATAGTAAAGACCTGCTCTGAGCTTAGAGCAGCATCCTTGTGAAAAGTTGCTCCTTTAAACTTCCAGTGTGATTTTTTTTTTTTTAATATATATATAGTAAAGGCACGACAATGACAACCTCAATCGGGCAAAGGATGGTGACTTAAGGTGTACTGGTAAGCCACAAATGATTGTTGGGAAAGGCAAAAAGCAGGTTAAAGGGTTTTCCGTTCCTAATTGTTTTAAGCGGAACTGGTATGGCCACATTGCTACAAGATCCTCCTGTGTACAGGCGTACAAACAACTCTGCAGTGTTCCGAAGGGCTCCCTTGATACGAGGCACTGCTTCAGGCGGAGAGCAGTTCTGTTCGTCTAGTGCCCAGTTGTCACTTTGTACACATAAGTAACAGTAGATGTGCAGCCCGGATCGTGGGCTGGGATAAATCAGGCTGGTTCTGTTTGCTTCCGCAGGGCTTAGCCAACTTATATTAGGAGATACAGGTCTCTTGCGCAAAGGTACATGTTGTCAGCTGCTGCTTTCTGTCTCCTCTGCAGGGGATTTTTGAGGTCTCGATGACTAGCACCCAAGCAATCTGCAGAGTGGGTAAAGGTGGGGAGTTCCTCAGCACATTACCCCATTGCGCTTTGCAAACAAATAAATGCTCTCGGCTCTAAAATGAGCACTTACAACTGTTCTAAATACATGCAAATAGAAGAGGATGACAATGTTATCAAAAGACAGACTGATTAGACGTCCTGGACTCTCTCCGGCCTTTTCACACTACGCTGCAAACTTGCAAGAGCAGCTTGCAGGTCAGAGTAACAAATCTGTCTTCCGGGACAGACTTCAGTGGGATTTCCAGAGCCTTCCTTCCCATTGGATATGGAGTCACTGTATTAGTGGTAGGTAGAGAGGGGTCAGCACAGCTTCACTAATTTTCCAGTAGTTATCAATATCCATCAGCTGAGAATCCCTGTTTTGCCTGTCCTGCTGCTAAATCTTGCTAGTATTGTTGTGGTGGGTGCTGACAGTCTGTCTGAGGCACTAATGAGCCGGTCATTAAAATGGTAAGTTTGAGAAGACCGTTTGTCAAACACAGGGTGGTGTGTGTGGTTAGAATAGACAGCACCATAGAAACCCAGATGCTGGCTAAAGAGGCAAGAAAACAAATGTCCCTTTGGTCTGCTTCAGCCTCAGATGCCATCCAACCCATGTTCAAACATCCAGACAGGGCTGTTGTGTTCTCATAAGCAATTGACTCTCCCTTTTGCAAGTGTTGGGTCACAGACATGCGGGTTATTCATGTTAAAAGACAGGCAACACAACTCTTCCATAAAAGTCCAACAGACAGACACATTAACCCCTGTAATCCCTTCCTGTGGTGTATATGACGCCACCTAGATTTATTAATTAAACCCTGTTATCCGGTGGCCACTGTCAATTAAGTGTTTCCTTGTAACGTGTATAACGAGGGCTCATTCATTAGCAAATGTTTCCATTACATTTAAGGCTGTGAGTCTCTCTGAAGACTTCTCTTCCCCAAAAAGAGGTACAGAATTTGTTGTGGTTTGAGATTCTGGGTGAAGGGAGGGGACGGAGAAGTAAAAAACAGGAGAGACAGATAATGGATCTGCTGCTAAAATGAACAATTAATAAACGATCATTGCTGTGCCCTGGGAAGGCGTGGTGCTATCTGCAGACAACTCTGTTTCAGGAGATGGATGCAATTCTTGGCTCTGCCGCTTGCCAGCCCTGTGACCCCAGAAAAGTTGCAACACACCCCTACCTCTTTTATTGCTGTTCTCTGCTTAGACATCTCTCTGGAGAACTGCATGTACAACTGAAAAGGAGCAACCTCACATGTGGGGCCTGCATCTTGACCGATGCCTTCTGAAATGTAGCCTCACCGAATAGCCTCTTCAGGTGGCCAACACCGTTGAGGTCTGACGTGTTTCTGACTCTGTAATTCACTGCAAGATTTGTAGTGCTGACACTCTTCCTAACGTACCAGCTTCCTGAGTTATGTTACTAGAAATATCATCACATCTCTGTCAGGTAAACTCTGACTGCTGAGAAACTAAACCACCGAAGGACTGAACAAAAAAGCACAAGACGCTTCTTTCAAGCAGCAACTGTAATAATAAAAACTTCATGATTTTAAATGAGTACTTAAAGCCCCTCCAGGCCTGATGTGATTTTTTTAGATCATTGGGTTTTGGTAAAACTGATCTAATAGAATAATTAATCCACTCTGAATGTTACCAAGAGTTCTTTCCAGCAGCTGCCTCAAGAGAAAGAGGGAAAGGACCAACTGAATCCAAAGCTTTTAGCAAAGCAAGTACGTGCCCGCCAGTTGTGCTAGAGCAGCTGCTGGGAGATGGAGCTACAGTTCCCCCTTCTGGCAGAATATGCAGTTGCAAGTCCTTTTTAAAAACAGGATTTAAATAAATAAATAACAATTTAAAAAATTATATATTCAGTTAATCCACGGCTGGGTTAGGGCTCCTTGTGAATAAAGCTCAAAGCTAAGTATGTCAGACAAATCACAAAGTCTACATGTCAGGGAAAAAAATAACCGAAGCCTATCTGGAGATAACTGACAAATAGATGAAGAAATTAAACTCAGCCAGTAACTTGTTGGCTAACTTAACCCTAGTAATGATATTATTAGTGCTGCGGTGGTGTTATGTCTTTGTACAATGATCTCAAAGCTTTACATTTACTACATTGGCAGGAGAAAGCGAAGCCTTTTGTAGAGATTCTTTAGTTGCCAGAGGCCAGTTGCAGAGCCTGGAAACAGAAGGGAGTGGAAATTTGGATATCAGTCTGAAAAGTTACTGGGTGGTGTCCCTGTGTTGTTCCCTGCTTGTTGGAGCGCTGCAGTAGGCTGTCGCATGCCAGCACCAGGGAATGGGGTCGGCAGCAAATCCTGAAAGAATCCCACAGAAAAGATTCGAGTCAGATGTTCCCCCTCTCCCAGGTCCTCTGCAGCCAGACTGGGTGAATGAGCTGTTACCGTCGAGCACATGGAAAAGACGACCTTATCGAATCAAAATCACTGGGAAAAAAAGACAATACCATCTGGCTACTTCTGAGAGAGCTAGAGACCATGCTGGCACTATCTAAGGCAGACTGTACACTCATCCTTCCCCACGCATTCCTGGGACATTTCTAATCATAACTGTGAATGGCATCCCGCAGTGCCTTTCTGGGATCAGGTTCCTCCCTACAAATGCCCAGTCTTGTGTTTGGAGGCAGCAGAGCTCCAACTGATGTCCGTTGAAACACAGCCTGCTTCACTAGTGTCGGAGCTGCTCTTTTGCAGAGGGCCCGTTAGTCAAGTCTTTAATAGAATGTAATTTAGACTCTCAGAGTATTGTTGTATCTATTCAAAGTTGCATTTTTTTAAGGAAGCCAGCAAAAGACAGGCAGGGATAAAATGACGTATTCCTTGTCCTTTCTTCTGAATCGTTCTACAGTAACATGTGTATATAATCAATTATGGAGAGCAAAAGATAGGATTATTTTTAAGAACACCACTTTACTTTTTCCCCTTTTTAGTGTCGGCATGTTCACACAATTCAAAATTGATCGAAGTGATAACGAGTAACTCAGCACATGGCCCTGTCTGCTCAGTTTATTATCATGCATTCCTATCTGACTATCTAATCTAAGATGCTTTTAAAGGACTCATCATCAAAATATCTAAGTGCTGCCACAGGATCTAATTACTAATCTTCAGGAAGAAACACCGGCTTTGCTGCAAAGTTGGAATAAACCCCACTTAAATCTTTATGAAGCAGAGGGGCAGAAGGCTGCAAAGCATACGTGTACAAAGCATAAAACTGTCTTTCTTGTGCATAAGTCTGTGAGCACTTGATGCATGACGCAATATAAAACTATTGTTCTATCAGAAACGATGGTGTTATTTTACACTGCACGAGACCATGAGTCATTAAAACTGTGTTGTACCCTGTCCAAGAAATGGTTTATATTGGCCTGTGTTATTCATCACTTTCTTTATTGGTTGGCTTTTCTTTGAGCATGTTACCATGGAATTTGAGTGCCCTACAAGTACTAGTGTGTCCACTCTCACAGCAACCACGGATCACGCAACACTATCATTTTCTTTACGTGTGGGGAATTGGAGGCAAAGACAAAGGATGAGATTTGTCTGGGGAAATAAGAGTGATTTTCAGAGCAGCACTCTAAATGCAACCAGATGTCTTGTGTCATAGTCCTTCCCTGCAGGATCTCGACTCATCCAAATAGAGCATTTTCCCTTGTCTCCTGACAAGCCAAGGACAGGTTCACCGGCTGGACCAAATAAAATCATAGCTAACGTCTGCATCCTTCTGCTCAAAGAAGTTATTAAAACCCTTAAGGTGCAATAGGCTCACGGTAACAGTGTTAGATACAGACTTTGTTGCTTGCCATATAAAATGGAGGAACAGAAGACTAGGGAATGAGCCTGGATGAGTCTTTTACGCTTGTTATGGAAACCATCTTGCCTAATTCTAGGTCTCTCCTTTCTTCTGGTCCTGAGTCACTACCAGCCTTATACTTGGCCCCTGCCTATCAGGAATATCCTGCATATCCATATTCCTGGATAGTTCTTCATCACAGACAGGAATAGGCTCATGAATCACATCCCTGTGTCCCAGAAAGGGAACCTAGAACTTCCAACTCAGTCCACACAGAGTTGCTCAGCTCTGTTCGATTTCCGTCAGTCAACGCATGATCTTCCTAAAACCACTGTAAAACTGTGGGTGGGCGCAGTCTGATTTACAGTTTGTGTGAATTGGGTCAGTTTTTGTAGCAGTACATTTGCAGCTAAAACCGAAACCACTATAGCCAACTTTATTGTAACTGAAAGTGCACTCTCACGTCACACCGGTATAGCTGTGTTTCTAAACAAACGTATATAGACAGGGCTACCCAGTCTCATCTTAGTAACTGCCATCCACTTTCTCCCATGGACAGAAGTATAAGCCACATATTCTGAACCCCAGCCCAGCCTTCTCTTCCCCATCATTCAAGCCGCCCTCCCTGCCAAGCAATAGCAACACGTTCATAGAGTTAAAGCACATACCATAATGTTTTCCAGTCAGCTCAACGCAGACATCCTTGAACCGCTCTGGTTAGCAATTCTGGGGAGAAACAGCATCTCCAGAAAAACTTCCAGAAAGACTTCATTTGGTGGCATCCTGAAACAGAGAATTCACCCATCTGCTGTGATGTGCTCCTACAAAATAAAGGTTTTACATCTAATTTGAATGCATTCAGCTTTAGCATCTATGTGCTGACTTAATAAGACTGTTTGGCATTTGATTTCTAATGTTACAACTTCTACTAATTATTTTGCTTTATAGCCCATTTATAAAAGTGTTGGGGTATTTTTAAATTATAATTTTGCAAACTCCTACACAGAGCAGGATTAATCATCTGTGAAAAACTACACTCATCACTCGAAAGCCATCTTAAAACGTCCAGCTTCGCTCCCTAGTCGGGGTGACCTGGAGTTAGCAAAGGTGCTTCTGCCCTGCCAGCGTACCAGAGCGAACGTGGATGAGCCAAGGTGCGCAGGTAAACGCAGGGTTGCAAAATGCCAGTTCACTGGTCCCTGCAGCCGTGCCTTTCCATCAGGAGACCACCAGATGGCAATCCTCCAGAGCAGAGCCTCAGTGCCAGCACACAAGCATCACCTCTTACTGCTGCAAGGTGAGTCAAGAGCACTATCTCAAGCCAAGGAAGCCTGAGAAAATAAACAAACAAAACGGACAAAAATGTGCCTGAGCTTCGCTGGAGAATTCAGGCTGAACTTCTGTACCATAATGGGCAAAATCATCACCGCGTGCCCTCTTCTACCTCTCATTTGTCTGTCTTTCCCACTCTACTGTTACTACTATTATAGCTATTTTTATTTTGGAAAGCAATAGTCACTTTTAATAGGATGGCACCCAGCTGGGATGATGTCCTGATTTCAGCTGGGATAGAGTTAATTGTCTTCCTAGTAGCTGGTACAGCGCTGTGTTTTGGGTGTAGTATGAGAAGAATGTTGATAACACCCTGATGTTTTCAGTTGTTGC
>JAVKLA010000081.1:2798163-2811737 GCA_034782735.1 Sagittarius serpentarius
GCTTGGGAACTAACTGGGTGTCGGTCGGCGAGTGGTGAGCGATTGCACTGTGCCACTTGTTTTGTATATTCCAATTCTTTTATTATTATTATTGTAATTTTATTATTGTTATTATTGTCATTGTTAGTATCTTCCTTTCCGTTCTATTAAACTGTTCTTAACTCACGAGTTTTACTTTTTTTTCCCGATTCTCTCCCCCATCCCACTGGGTGGGGGGGAAGGGAATGAGCAGCTGCGTGGTGCGTAGTTGCTGGCTGGGGTTAAACCACAACAGATGAGCTCCCCTCGTGCTGGACGCTGAATCACCATGCAATAAAAACTGTCCCTTTCACCAAGATTTTGTAATCTAATGTTACTCTGTTTCTCTGGGGGCACCCCCACCAGCAATGTAGCAGCTCCTGTGCAGAAATCAGAGGGAATACTGTTGGTCTCCACGTCCCTTGGTAAAACTGCCTACCTGTTTTATACCAGATGGTTTGCATAGTACAGTGAAGGGGCTTGAATGAGCATCAATAATACTCCTCCTGTTAACTCTTCTTCCTTCCTGTATTCCCCCATAATTGTATCATTAAATTTGTTACTTTAAAAACACTGAAATATAAACCTGTCTCAGCCTCGAAGTATTCATGCGGGGAAGGTGTCCTGGTTTCAGCTGGGATAGAGTCAGTTTTCTTCCTAGTACCTGGTACGGTGCTGTGTTTTGGATTTAGTGTGAGAACAATGTTGATAACACATTGATGTTTTCAGTTGTTGCTAAGTAGCGCTTATCCTAAGTTAAGGATTTTTCAGTTTCCCATGCTCTGCCAGCGAGCAGGTGTACAAGAAGCTGAGAGGGAGCATGGCCAGGACAGCTGACCCCAACTAGCCAAAGGGATATTCCGTACCATAGAACGTCATGCTCAATATATAAACTGGGGAGAGTTGGCCGGGATGTGCGGATCACTGCTTGGGGACTGGCTGGGCATCAGTCAGCAGGTGGCGAGCAATAGCATTGTGCATCACTTCTCTTTCTTGGGTTATATTTCACTCTCTTTTTGTTATCTTCCTTTTCATCTTCATCATCATCATCATTATTATTATTGTATTTTAATTTTTATTTCAATTATTAAACTGTTCTTAACTCGACCGACAAGTTTTACTTGTTTTCGATTCTCCTCCCCATGCCACCAGGGCGGCAGGGAGGAGCGAGGGAGCGGCTGCATGGTGCTAGTTGCTGGCTGGGGTTACGCCATGACAGAAGGACAAAAGAAGGCCTTTAATGACACTGGGACTGATAAATAATGGACTATTTATTTTAGTCCAATAAAAATCAATGATGCAAAGCTTAGCAAATCAATCTCTTAAAACCCAGCCCTAGGAGGTAGATGGAGAGGTGGTGTTAGCCTGAAGATGGGGAAACTGCAGTCAGTACCAGAAGGGCCTTCTAGATCCTGAGTTCGGGGTTCCCGGAGCAGAACCCCTCTGCCTTCTGAGTCCTTCCCCACACAGAGAGCTCATCCACAATGCCAAGCCGCCGACCTCCATTTAAAGTCATCCTCCTGCTCTGTGGACTCCTAGCGCTGTAAACGCACTGTCCCACCTCTGCTCTCTTGCCACCTGCACCATGCAAGGGTGTGACTTCAGCTCTGGAGTTACAAAATACTCAGCAGGAGTGAACAAGAGCTGGAATGGAGCTGGATGCTGCGTGCCAAACAGACAAGGAACAGCAGGGGGAGGTATCAGGCCAGACATGAGAAGAACCAAGAGCCATCCCCTGCCCTGTGCTGTTAGACAAGATAATCACTAAGGTCCCTTTGGGTCTGCATGTCTCCTACTCCCATGTTCCACTATGGGAGACAGTGGGCCCTGAAAGTAGTTGTGCATAAGGAAAGAAATGGTTTTACAGGCAATATACAGAGACAATCCTTTATGCCCTCATCAACTGCACAGCTGTGCACATCTGTGAGCTCTTGAAAGGACAGAGTTACTGGAGGGACATGTAAAAGTCTTTGCCCTTTGGGTGTACTTCTGAATGCTGCTGGTCTCATCCCCACCGTTCAAGCCTAAAGGAGAAAGACATTGATGCCACGTGCATCCGTGGAAGAGGATGTAGCTTAGCTCTCACCCTCCGAATGCATGGATGCTCTCAGCAACCAGAGGTTCTGAAGAACACATCTGGAATCACTTACAGCAGCATCTGGAAGCTGTCATGAACTGCAATGAGACACAGTTGTTTAATTATTCTGGGTCCGTATCCTTTGCCACTGTGAAGCTGTCAGTGGCCATTCAACATCCTCGGCACAGATCCCAGCACACCATCCCTGCACGCTACTCGTCGCATATAACACTTGCAATGGTATGAAGGAAGCATCAGCTTTACCTTCAGCCCTGCCCTGACAGCATCCTGCACAAGGGGACAACTATGGCAAGTTCACTGTTACAGCAAGAGGAATGAAATAAAAAGGAAAAAGTCTTAAATACCCAAAGAGCCTAGAACAATAGCCCTATAATATTCATAGTTTATCTCGCCACCAGACACAAATGAAGATTTCGTTCCACAGCATCAATCTGTTCTTTCATGAGAAGTCCATCAAGGAATCTATTTGCAGCAGCTGTATGGTTAACATTATCTTATGAGATATCCTGGAAGAGGAAAAGAGTGTGAGAGTACCCAGGACAGACTTCCGCTTTACCGCTATATTCTCAGTACCTCATGCTCCCTTAGCAATATAGAATAGATGGACTTTTCATGGAAGATGCTCCTTTTTGTTTCCCTGTCTCTTTACCAGCATCTTTGCTTGCCCCTGGAAGTGAAGGAGTTAAGCAGACTTTGCACTGTGCATTTTACTCACAGCACAAAGAGGGAGAAGCTAAGGATTCTTGCTCATTATCCCAGGGCTGAACTTCGAGGCTCAACTTCCTCTGGAATCATTTGCATCTTCCCTTTCCGCCTCCAGCAATGCCTCTGAGGTCAGTGTCTCGACCCAGGATGGACGAGATTAGAGCAGGAGGGCGGCTGATGCCTATGCTCAGTCAACTGTTTCAGAGTGGGATGGTGCTCCCTGTGCTAACAGGAAGCAGAGAAACGTGAGAAAAAAATGGAATAAAAATAGTAGAAACCAAACAAGAATGTTGAGAAGTTCTGGGGAAAAGAGCAAACGCGAAAGTACATGGGGTACAAAAGGACAGAGTGCACTCACGCAACAGTGGCTCCAGGGGCACAAATGAGACATACAGAAAATGCAATGGAATGATAGAGAAATCATTAAACCAGGACCAAATTCCAAAGGATACAACTAAGAGTTCAGCTCATGCTGCAATAAGCAGCCAGATGGCTGCGTATCCCAGAGAGACGCCGCTGGGAAAGGAAATGGAGAGGGAAAGAGGGGGAGAACAGGGTCACTTACACATGACTCTTCCATTCCCAGTGAAAGAGGAAAAGGAAATGTAGATTAAGAGGTCTTCATGGCCCCAGCACTGCCTGAGCCAGCACAGGCACAGGAGGCAGAAGAAGCCAAAGAATGTCTTTGAACCTCTTGTGCTCACATATTTTTCTTGCCCTTTTCCCTTCTCATTCTCTCCCACCATTTCAGTCCACTCTTTTCTTACTTGCACACCACCCCTCTCTCCATTTCTAACAGTCTCCCTGCACTTTTTCAGAGGCCCAGAGCAAGGACTGGTTTATAGCACTCTAAGCCATGTGTCACAGTCTCATGTCCTCTCTTCTTTCGGCGCTCCAGAGCAGAGTCCCTCACAGGTCACGGTCAAACAAAGGGGAAGCAGTGAGACAAGCCTTTACTCTCACAAAAAGTGCTCTCTGGCATCCCCAGAGGTCCACAGGATCTCCTGGATTCATCCTCCCAGTGAAAAAGGGAAAAATCACGCACTCTACTAATAAAGTCATACAGGCTGGACTTCCTACACCACGACTGTTATGGGAAATACTGTGAATTTAGGATTGCATCAATTAGCTGAAAATCAGGACATCCTCTTGTAGTTCTTGACACTCTCGGCGCTCATTATGTGATCTTGAATCTTGGTCATCTACCCATCTCAGTTTCCTCAGTTCTGAAACAGGGAAGAATGCTGACCTTGCTTTGTACAGGACCCCCAAGATTTTGTGTTGAAAACATGAAACCAGTTTAAAGAAACATTATTGGATGGATCAGCTGCTACTAGTGTCTTCTCTAAGATTTTAAAAGCTTTGGTCCTTCAAGCAGCTGCAAAAGTAAGAAACATAAGTGAATTTCCAAGCAGGAGGGTTTTGTTGTTTTTTGGTTTTTTACTGGGCTGCTTCTGGCTTGAGCTGTAGGTGTTACGCACCAAATATGGATTCTTTTATCCTATTCAGCTAGGATGCATCAAAGACAAGCTCACGCTGAAGGGAAGAGAGATGAGAGAGTACTCTTTACACATCAGTTAGCCCTTCAGAGATAGCCCTGACCCTGCAGGGTGAAGGGCAGCAGCAGGAAAGGCAAAACCACAGCTACCTGGTGCCTCAGCCAGCTGGCAAAAGAAAAGCAAATCCAAAAAAACCACCCCACAATATTGTTCTGTTTCACTTTGATAAGCTCCTTTTCATTGAATAGTATTCTATTACCCGTACAGAAGCCCCGAGTCTTCCATTAAAATTCAATTACTATGGGAAATGAGGGAGCTGTGTTATACAGAGAGAAAGCGGCTGTCTAGAACGCACACAAAGTTTGGACATTAAATCAACATTAACCAAGTCCTTTTACTCTCTCTGTAGTTGTTAAGATTCTCACATGGACTAAATCAACAGAAACTGAGCGCCGCATCTACAGCTACAGACTCTAACCACTGCTGCGAAGCCAGTGCACGGGTTGCAGCATTAGACCTCCTGTCTGCTCCTGGACGCACCGCTGACCTGTGTGACATAACTCTGCCAGACTGCACGGTGCTCAGACAAAGAGGACTGGAGAAGCTAATGGAAAGTAAAATAGTAGGAGCAGTATGGTATTATCACTGGGAATGCCCATGGGATTGCTGGAGAAAACAGGACCAGTAGCCATTACTCAGGACATATTCCCAGTCTGGCTGTAAAGGGCTGACAAAGTTTGTTCTACCCAGGAATACAAAAAAATAAGAGAGAGTACCTAAGAGCAAAGGGAGACGGCTGTCTAGCAGAGGGAGACACAAGAAGCAGGTTGCAGGTGACACTCCCTCCACCACCCTGAGAGGTTAATATACCAGGCTGATTTATCCAAGCTTAAAAAAAAAAAACCAACATATTCTATTCAGGAAAGGGAAAAAAAAGACTAGTTTTGCTTTTCCCCTCTTTTGTTCTGTACGCTGCCTACTTTAGGTGGAATAAGGTAGTCTTTCTTGGAAGCTTTTTATTTTTAACATAGCTGTTTGTAAATTATTTTCCCTTTTACACATGTCTACCTTTACAAGGAGATTAAAGTCTGCTCTTAGGAAGATGTTGGTAGTACTTCTGTTCCTGGGTGCTTGAATGACAGGGTGCAGTACTTTGAGAAGTCAGCATTTTTAGGGCCGTTTGCTTTCATCCTTGCTTTGAATCTGTTTGAGAACCTGCTGACTAAGCAGGGAAAATAAAGAGACCGAGGCGGGGGCGGGGGGCTGGCTGAAGCAGGAGGAAGACAACAGACTACCGTAACACCTTGTTAAAGGATCTCTTTTATACCGAGACTGCAAATAATGTTGCAGATGGTTTTACCATCACTTCAGTCCCATGAGCAGGAGATGAATATTAAGAGAAAGAATAGTTTCACGGATAAAATAGTAAACCAGATACTGCAAATTGTAAACCAGGTACTGCAAATTTTATATATCACCTTTAGTAAGTCACTATGTGATAACTCATCCGTAGAAAAACAATTTGCTTTTCTGTCTTGCCCTTTGAAGATGTGTGCTCTTTTGGTGTCTCACACGACGCACACAGCATCTACCCAGTGGGATTGCTGTGTCTCTAAACACCACCACAATGGGAAAAACAATGGCGTGGGCTGAATCCTGGAACACAAAACTTGGCCATGACTGTATCGTTTCCACTCAGCAGACAGGCAGATCGCTCCTGACACCTTCAAGAGCAGGACGCCTGTTTTACTGACTGGCTCAGATTCCAGATCCCCTCAAGCAATAGAAATTGAAACGCACTGTCCAGAAAGATTTAATAAAATAGTCTTTCACCCACAAAGATGGGCACCAAGCCATTCTCACTTTGCCTCTGCCACGCAGCATACCTTGGCTGACAGGTGATCAGAGTCCAAGAAAGCCAGAACACAGAAAAGAGAATAATTCTTCTGAGTCAAAACAATTGCAGCATAGAAAACGTTTGCATTTCTGGGCTGTAGCAGTAACTGAGACAGATGCACTTCTCTCTATCTGCCATAGCATTTGCAATATTTCATACTACAGGACAGCTCAAGGTATGCAGGCTTTTCAATGGAATTTGCCCTAACTTCCTCTCCAGTCCTGCTTTTGAAGCCAGAAATCCCTACCTGCATCATCGGAATAGAAAAAGTTCTAACTGCATCTTTGTTAGAGTTTTCCTTGACTTGCTTAATGAGGTGTGGGGCATTTTTATTATCATCATCTGTTTTGCAGAAGCATCTAGGATTCCCAGTCGTGGCCCTGCAGTACCAGCTGCTGTGCACATACAGGAAAATGGCAACAGGCTTTCCCCTAGAAGTTTATCTGATCAGACTTGCTGAATCCTCCTCGTGACCCATACACGGCTAGTTCCTACACCTTCAGAAAGAGATTTCTGCTTACAATTACATTTGTTTTCTGGAAATAAAGGCAGTGCATACAAAATTAAGCTCCCCTAAACCATCAAGCTGAAAAACAGACCTAGATCTTTTCTTATTGCGAACAGGAAAAGGTTTAGGTCCATTACAACTGGTGAAAACTTCCCAGAGGATAATGCCAGTTAACTGGGAGGAACCTTTCATACGCTCTTTCATGCTTCTTAAAATTGTGTCATTTGGATGTCACAGTTCAGTCCTAAACTGGACACTGCCCAGCACAGTGACGCAAAAAAAACCCCCAACAACCAAGCAACCGAAAATCCCAAAGCAGCTTGCTAAAATCCATGTTTTTATCTAGGGCTCTCAGATACATGGGATTTTTTTTTTTTTTTTTTCGTTCCTTCCAGGAAATTTTATCCGAGCAGAACTGAAGAACACATACACTTTCCTGGGTTTCTGGATGTCCAGCAGCAGCTTAGATCAGGTAGTTCTGTGTCCAAGACTCCTGAACATACCCTTTGGGTATGTAAAGCTCATCCCTACAGCACCTGCAAAGCAAGACTAACACTTCCAGGAAACTTTGGAGGTATTAAGCATGCAGCTCACAATCTGCATATGCAGAGCGAACCCATGGTGTTCATGAGGTACTACAAAGAACGCCTGAACAAAGCCATGGCAGTCCCACACCTCTCCCGGCAAGACAAACACCATCATTGGGACAGGGAGTTTGATAAAAGGCTACACATGCAGAAACCAAGCACATTAGCTGTGCAGCAGCTAGCAGACATGTTATTCTGGGGCTGGGATGCTCCAGCTGTCTCTGTAGGGTGGCTTATATTGTTCTATGCTGGGACAAGCCCCAACAATTTAGAAAATGCTGCATGGGTTCCAGTCCAGCCGTTTTGCTTGCTTTGGTTCTCTCCTAGATCCAACAGTCCTCAGTATGAGCAGCCTCTTCAGTGCGAGTCATCAGGAGCTGTGGGCATCCACCGCCTCGCAGAACGCCACACACTGCCCTTGCCAGCCCCACTGTCCAGATTCTCCATCTCAGGGGAAGTTTTACGGCAGTTGTAGTCACACCTTGCTTCTGTAGACATGCCCGATCCCCAACTTTGTGATGCGTCAACACCCTGAAGAACTGCCACGGTTATCCCTTTCAATAATAATTTTCTAAAGATAGAAAGGGCCAGTCTTTTCAGCTGATTTTAATGACGTTAGTCATCTTTGGCTTGGCACATGGTTCAGAGAGCTTTCTTTGTGTTTTCCTCCTTCCCCTTTCAGGCACTGCAGTACCTTCACACAAACTCCCACAGTAAGCGGGCTCCTCCCTGGGACGGAGACAAATACTGAACATCCAGGTATCGAAACAAGCCTTATAAGGCACTTTGTGCCTACTCATGGGAAGAAACAAGAGGACAAAAGTCCCCGTCTTCCTCCTCTCTCATCAGTAAATACGTTTATTCCTCGAGAAAGAATAAGTGTGGCAAGGAGCAAAAGGAACAGAGATCTCTCTGAAATGAGTAAAGAAATTCCAGTAATTGAACAGCTCATATTTTGACACACTGAGTTATTAAATTTTGAGAACTGATGAAATATCTCTCTAGACATAGCACTGCTTCCTGAGTGCCAGGATAAATACCAGAGCTTAGGCAGCCTGATTTTCAACACAGATACATTGTCCATGCCCACAGGCAAGCCTACAGTTGCAGCTGACTGAGAAAATGTTTAGAAAAAAGCCTAAAAAGGAGAAGGTGGCTCTGAAGGTAACGGAACCACAATAGCTGCACACATGCCAATGGATGCTGTTCAATAACCACGGCTTAAAGACCATGAAATTAGAGCCTATACCTCAGTATTCCTGTGAGCTCTTCCATTTCCTACCAATTTTACTGAAAGCTGAGGAACCTCCTCCCACGCAATCCCCTCCTCCAGTTTCTATAACCTGCTGCATTTCTAGCTCCTTTCTGTTCCAACGGAAACTGGCGGGACCACTCCCACAAGCCAAATTTGGCACTGTACATCACTGCCTAAGTATACACTTGGATTTTGGCTTGCAACCTGAAATATGCCATGGACCTGACTAGACTGCAAATTTAATATTTCACAATGAAACTAAATTGGTTTAGCCCTGCAAATAGCTGGGAGCACTGCTGTTAATAACTAATAATCATCCCTTGCACATACGTAGCATCTTTCATTCAAGAGTCTCAAAGCACTTAATAAGCAACAATTAATTAACCCCATAAGATCTCACTGCTGTAATTAAAGCATCTATATAAGGAATAATTGCACCACCAGTGATTCCGGTTCCAGTAATTTCATCAAAATGCAGCAGGTAACATCACAGCAGTTTGTAGTGCAATGCAACAAACAGTAACAGCCTTTGAAAGATCCTAAAGAGTTCTGTATTAGAGTCTGGACAGGGACTCAGGAAAGGCGAATACATATAGGTAATTCATCAGTGTTACAGGATTTCTGGACAACACACTTTAATACTTCTCTTTTATTGATATATTAGTCACCAGTATAATTTTGTCCATCACACTCACGTTAGGTTAAAAGTGTCCTGTAGAGTCCCCCTAGAAGCCTCAATATACAATTCCCATAGAAATAGTCAAGTCAAGGTTTTCAAATTCCAAGCACAAAGTTTACGGATCAGTTAGGTCAGACTGCCACGAAGGTGGCAAATGAGTTTGGGTGTCTAGCTGATGCTAGACATAGCAAAATACCTTTGAGACTTTCAGGTTAAAAAAGAAATAGCATTAAGGAGCACCTAAAGTGCTATTATCTCAGACTCCTGGGTATTACATTTGCATCCCAGAGCCCAGGGCATTAAGGGAACAACAGCCATCATCTCACTGCCATAAAGGCCCCTTAATGTCAAAGTGTTTATTGGACACTCTCAACAGGCCGGTCTGGGGATACTTCATGTTTCATTACCAGTTTGGATGAAGAGCTGTCTCCCATCTCTTCTTTTTCTAGTGCTGCATTAGCTTCTTTCCTACCCTTTTATACCTCCTGTTCAGTAACAGCTGTTCTATCTTCCCATACAATTATGACATTTTATTCCAAGACGAAGGAAAAGGGAATTTGTTCCTTTAGAGAGCTTTCCTCTGCACACAATGCTTTAAGGCATCTGCCTAGATTTATATAATCTGACAGCTTAAAGATGGAACAGTAATAATAATCATAATGGCAAGACTTACCATTCTTTCTAGCAGCTCTCAAAGCAATGCAGTGTTCTTCATCAACATTAAGTCTTAAACCATTGCCAGTGTTTTTGTAAATGAGAAATCTTAAGCACACAGTGGTTAAAAGGACCTGCAGGGTGTCACAGGAGTCAGTAACACATTTAGGAACAGAGTCCAAATATCCAGACAATTATGGTCAGGCCTAATTTTTCCTTATTCCTTCCCACTACATAATTAAAGTGCGTTTCCAGCGTGCTGGTTTATAAGAAGCGGCTGTACTTCATGCCTTGCTGCTTGCTCTCTCTTTCCAAGCCCACATACCATCAGACTGGATCAATACCCAATGCTGCAAGGATACTCTAAGGCAGTGCTTGAAATGCTAAACCTTGCAATGTCATACCCAAGATTTTCACAGGCGCTGGACTTCAGCAATAGAAGACTACCGATATTGCGTTAGTTTGTACTGTTAGGCAAAAAACACACTGCAATATGAGACCGAAATCTTACCAGGTATGATTTAGCATAGTTTTATTGAACCCAGAAACTCCAGACCAACTTAAACCAGTCAAAGCTGTGGTAGCAAGACTCAAACGAAGTATTTAACATGCATAAAACCATCAAGATCTGGAGTTTCATCAAAATAGAAAGATAAGTATCTTGCTTCAGCATTTAAGCCAATCTTTGGAAAAGGTCCAAAACAAGACTAGGGGTGAGATTTTCCCCACACACTCACTCTATTGCCTAAACAAAGGAGAACCAGGTTATTTCCATCAAAGCTCTGCCTTGTGCTGTACAAAGAGCAGAGCGAGTTCTGGCAGTGCTTGGACCTGCAAGGCAACATTGTTAGAGTGACAATGTGACAGCCAGTCAGCAATAAAAGCGTTAACCCAAGTCTCGGTTTGTATTGCCCTAGGTCACTGTGGAAAAGAACAGTGACTTCTCGGCTTGGAAGGCTGAGAATGCACCAGCTGTAACTTCAGCTGTATGGGTAACCACTACTTCAAAGTTTAGCATGCTTCATACACCAATTCCTCCTGAATAGGAAACTAATGAGTGGCATAAAATGTGCTGTTAATCAAAGCCTTCTAAAACACCAAACCTTCTACATGTTTCAGATCAAGTCAGCAGTTCTGCAGGGCTTAGTTTAGGCTGCAAACCAGCCCGCAGCCTCTGGCAGCAGTGTTCAGCTATTTAGAAAGATGTTCAGCCAGTATTTAACCCACTGTTAAGAGACGTCCACATCTTGTTTAAATTTATCAGACAGCTTGCTCCTGCTAAGAAACATTTGACATGGCAGAGCTCTGTCAAACAGCTCAGAGGTTGTGGTTTCTGTCTAGAGGACCCAAGCCAATGTTAAAAACATATAAGGAGCACTCCAGCTCGGTGTGAAGTCAAAGAAAATGCAGCTAATCTACCTCAAGAAAACATGCCTGCAGTGCTGTGCAGAAACAGGCCCCCAATTCTCAGGTCATAACAGAATTCATACAGCACAGGGTCTGTCTTACAAAAGGATGCGTGCCTCCTGCAAATCAAGAGGCATTGCCTACGTTTGCCGTCAAGGTCCATTGTTTGGTACATCAAAAAAAACCACGCCGGAGGAGAAGAATGTTGTTCTGTTTTACAGAGCTAAAGCTTTCAGTATTTGTTTCTGCCTTAATGCAAATGAAGCAAGCAAACCCCATCCAAATCAAAATCAATTTCCTTGCTGTTATGGCACATGGGACAAAGCAGCTAGTCAAAACTAGAAAGAAAAAGGGGAGAAAAGGAGACCGAGTAAGCCACAGCATGCTGGTCAGATCTCCCAGACTTCTAGTTGCCCAAAAGTGAAGAAAAGCAACAGAATCTAATTGTCATTGCAAAGTTTCTTAATGTCCTCAGATGAAATAACTTCACACTTATAAATTGCCTTTTATGTGAAATCTTTGAGATAAGAATCTCCTTATTTTATGTAAAGCACCTAATGTGCTGAAGAAGTCATTGATTGACTGCTGTCAGCAAGCACTACTATTACACTGGGTGCGTTCTTCACCTAGAGACCTAACTGGATAATTATAGCTTTAAAAATGAAAAATCTAAAGGAACTCAAGCAAGGAAGGGCGGGTAACAGTTTCTACAGCATTTGTTCCTCATGACAATTCAAAAAAGGTTTCTTCAAGAACTCATGGATTAATATGCAGAAGACTAGATATTAAATTAAATACATAGCATGGGACATTCTCCTCTCATTTTGCTCCAAATTGGTGTATGGTGTGGAGAACTTGCCTTGCAAGGAATGCACTTGTTTAAATGGCTTGATAAATTGGATTCCTTTGATGCTGTTTGCTCTTGCCTTCCTTAATCTCTCCTAATCATAATAATGATTTTTTTTTCTGCAGCGCATCTGACCTACTTCTGCAGTTCCCCCCTTCATACTGCTGTTCTTTTCTGTCTATATTCTCTGTCAAATATCTGTACTCTCCCCACACCACCTTTTTCCATTACATTTCTTCAAAAAAAAAATTAAGATCCTCAGGCAAATCAGGAGATGTTTTGATTCTCACCACACAGTGAATGCTGAAAACCGCATGCTAGGATTCTTCCCCTTTAACCAGTCCAGGCATCAACCTTCATCAGTCCCAAGATATAGTTAGTCTACATGGAATTTGTTGAAGTATTTGAACTATAAGACTCTGACAGAGACCTACAAAATGCAAGCGATTCAATTTTTAATCACTCCAGCAAAAAAAGAACTTGGCAATTAAAAAAAAAAAGGGGGGGGGAGAAACTTTGACACAGGGACAGAAGGAAAATAACTAGCTTTAAATAGTGGCAGGTGCATCACTTCAGACGCATTAGGCACCATCCGTCCCAAACTCTGTCTGAAGCAGAAGGATAGCCCAGGGATTAGGGGTTTAATAGAGAATTTAGAATTAGGGATTACGGTCCCTGCTCCACTACATCTGGTCTACGTGGCTTTGGCCATTTACAAAACAGGGTTAACAATTTTTCTCCTCTCTCAGCAATAGTAAGAGACCAGCAACACCAAATGTTATCAGGCCGTTAAGGCTACATACAATCTAAGATAAATAATTCTCGGATGGGATCTTGAGCACCTAACATGGGAGCTTCAAGGGCAATTAAACTGAAAGCCACAACCCCTCTGCCCAGTACCCATGCATTGCTGGAAGCGTGCTAAGTCAAGACTCTCTTATTAACCTAGAAGTCTCCTGGGCAGCTGTAGTTTTGCACAGACCTAAATAGGCCCTGATCTTAGCAGGGAAGCGCTTCAACTCGTGTAAACTCTGGTATAATCCAGGAAAGAAAAGCAATGCCTTTTTACATCTCAAGCTCAGCCGTCACCTTACTTTCTACTGTATCCACCTCTCTTTTTTTGTTTTGGTTTTTTTGTTTGTTTGGGTTTTGTTTGTTTGTTTGTTTTTATCTGAGACTGAGATACCAATGCAATAGGTGCCATAAAAACAAGGAAAGAGCAGCTGTTTGCATGCAAACCACTTCCAAACACAGTTAGGTGCTGACGTGGACCAGAGTGCCATGGCACAGAGGAACTGAAAACAGCAGCACAGGCAAGTTTAGACCAAATCTCAGTGTATGAGTGTGGCGGGTTGACCCTGGCTGGACGCCAGGTGCCCACCAAAGCCGCTCTCTCACTCCCCCTCCTCGACTAGACAGG
>JAVKLA010000081.1:2811837-2850004 GCA_034782735.1 Sagittarius serpentarius
TGGCTCAGCCTTGGCCAGCGGCGTGTCCGTCTTAAAGCCGGCTGGCGTTGGCTATATCGGACACAGGGGAAGCTTCTAGCAACTTTTAAAGAATCCACCCCTGTAGCCCCCCCCACTACCAAAACTTTGCCACATAAACCCAGCACATTGAGGCTGTACCTCTTCATACAGCATGTAGCAGTAAGATGGGAGAGGGACTGAGTCTGAAGAAAGTCAGCTGTGTCAGAACAACACTGAAGACCGCAGGACAGTTACTATTCCTGCCCAGACCTTAATTATTTTTCCTTTTTTTTCTTTACCCATTCACTCTTCCCTGGAGATCAGAGAAGGTAACAGAAAAGCAGCTTTTGCACCAAGACAATAATTTCTTTCCTTATTTCTGGCATACTCCACCAGGAAACCATTAGCAGAGCTCTTGCCGGCAGATTCTTATTTGAGAGTCAGCACTCCTGCAGACGCAGACTTTGCACCATTCTATATCAGCAACACTCCAGTCTTCACTTCATGTTTTGAGTGTCTTGTGACCAAGTAAGCGAGTTTGCTATCTGCCTTGAGAATATGACTGTCTGGACATGCCTGTCTTTTGAGATATCCATCCAGCTGAGTTAGGCAGGAGTCAGGCAACTGCACACACAAACTCCATTGGTGGTGTAGCTTGTGCTGTGACTACAAAGCAGTGAAGGCGAATCAGGTAACTGGAAATACAGTGTGGGTTACCACCAGGCAAAATGCCTTCACTCAGTCTTGGAACTGGTCTGCCCATTGGAATTAATACTGAAAGATTTGGGAAGAGCAGTACCGAATCCTTGACAAAACCTGAAAAAGAAATAATCAACAGTCCTCGTATGTGTCAATGCTTCTTAACTAATTGCTTCAGAAGCCGTATTCCTGATTTGCTGCAGCATGGGGGAGTGGAGAACCTGGGCCCGTGTTCAGGGAACAAGATGCTTAGAGCCAAGCGAGCAAAGACAAAAGGACAACAGGAATCAAAGGGTGTTGTATCCGATCCAAGAACACAAGGCAGTTACAAAAACAGTCTCAGAAGTAAATTGCAATACATGGCAGATACTATAGTAGCTAGAGAGCTAAGAAACAAAGGTAGTTCCTGTACAATAAACCAAGTAGCATTACATAAAAGACAACCTTAATTTAAAGGGACGACCATCCTTACTCTGTGCTTTCCACCACTTTTAACACTTTTCTGACAAACCAACAAGACACCCTAATATTGCAGCATCCAAGGGCGTCTCATATTACCACAAAATCTCTGAAGTTATTTTGATGGATGCCAAGCCAAAGTACAATTAGGATACATGACCAAATTCACACAGTTTGTCTCTGCCAATGCAAGAGCTGAATCTGGACCTCCCACAGCTCAGGCCAATGCTCTCAATGCTGGACTCCCTTTTAACACCACCACCCCCCTCAATACACGCACACCTACAAGAAGGGGTGGGAAACTGAACTCAAGCTTACTTTATTTTCTTGACTAGAAACACAGTGAATCCGCTCTCAATGAGAAAGTGCAGAATCACGCACACGCGACTGTTCAAAATTCAGGGGAATGCTGAAGGAGATAATTTTCTCCCTCCTGTCCTCAGTACCTTACATTAAATGAATTTGCTGGGTGCCATTCCTAGCACCAATGTCGCAAAAAACCACCACTCTACCTAACAGTGTTTGCCATCTTGTCAGATACCTTACAGAGACTGAAGAGCTTCTTCATCCAAGAGCATCCTTCCGCCTGCACTATGCATTCAGTGGATTAATTACAGGTCTCATTCCCACTGGCTATCTTGCACTTGTCAGAAGAACTGTGTAAAACTCCCCTATAAATGAGAAAAGAAAAATTCCTCAAATAAGCAAGCTTAAAAAGGAAAAAAAAAAAGCAGCTCTTGACTGGAGTATTTATGTCTAATAGCTAATTATGATGCTAAGTCATGGAATCTGATGATAAAAAATATCAGCTATCCCCAGAAGACACACAATCTAATAAATGTTCATTGCAAATCTAGCTCCTAAATCTGCTGCCCACTGACATAACAAAGAATGATTCAGTCACACCCAGGCTTCTTTTTAATTTCAGATGCAAAACTGCTCAGTGTTGTGTGAGGCTGCTACAGACAGCAGCAAGGTAACTGGAGGGGGGGACACAATCAGCGCCAAACCAGCTGATACAGCCCAGGCTGCCAGACAGGAGGAGCTCCCTGTCCAGTTCTTTGGGGGCTGGAAGATGAGGAAAGAAATAGGGCTCAAGGGCGACAATTGCCAGTAGGAGTCCTGGCGTAATTTTTGGTTTGACATTGTTGTAGAGATGCATGCGTGTTTAGGTCCAGCCCATTTATGGAACAGAGATAGATTCTGCTCTGAAGACTTCACTCCTTGTTAGCTATTCTTCCTCTGTGACAGCAATCGTCACACGTAACCTGATTCCCTGGAAGGTATTTTTATTTATTAATGCCACTGGAAAACCTGCACCTGCCCTTTGGGTAGCAATACCTGGTGACTCTCCTTAATCCCTGAGCTCAGAACAAAGCTATTATTATATTACCTTCAAAAAATGATCAGCAGCTCTAGTGATATAACATTAGGCCATGAAACTCTCATCTATTAAATAAATTGGGATGTGCTTTCTGTTTTCTGACCTACATATTTAATCAGCTTGTATTTTCAGGGGGGTGATAGCACATGGCTCTGCTCCAAGGACAGCCTGGGAGTTTCCATGAAGTAAGTGAGCTCCAAAAGAGTGCCTCAACTGATGATGCAGCATTTTAAAACAAATTCCTGGATGCAAGAGGGTGCACTTCCTACCCACTTCCTGACAGAGGAGTCCAGCAGGTAAAACAGACCTACAACTTCTGAATTGGCATGTAAAGCATGTATTAGGGAACTGTCCTTGTAAGGGACATTTCTTATGCCTTTCTTGTTTACTTGCCCACAGGCAAGTAGTGCTTGGCCCAACTGTCATTCTAGGATGCTCAGAGGGAAAGCAATTGCATAAAAAGCATTGCAGGCTTGACCTAAGGCCAATTTCTCTCCAATGGAAGTTAAATCAATTAGCAAGGGAATCTTTTAGCTAAATTCCCTGCTTATTTCTCACACTTTCTCTTTCCTACCCATTGCCTAAAGCCACCCTCAACCTTTCCCTTCCTTCCAAGTTTTTTTTCTCCAGCTTGTCCCTATTCCCGCAGCCCCATAAGCTATCTGGCTCTCTCTGTGATGCTGCCTCCCCTTATCTGGGATTTGAGACCAGTGCCCAAGGGCCAGGGTAGCCTCTGCGGGCTGTGGCACAAGTCTGGAACCATCAAGCTAATCTGTTGATTCACAGGGCTAGCTGAGCATCAGCTCAGTCCCTGCAGACATTTTCTACAAGAGAACAGTAGCTAGAACAGTATCTCACATCTGCTGTTGAACTTGCCACATCTCTCATGCGCACTTCTTATCTCCTTTTCTTCTAACTCACATGAGATTTAATATGGCTTGGTGCGCAGGACTTCTTTCATTGAGGACTTTGCCCTCTCCCATTCCAGGGCTTTGTGATGGCTAATGCCAATACCCAGAAGTCTGACACGTGCCAGCGATAATCACCTTTTACTTCCAGTAAAAAGTGTTGTTGTCCTGGCGTGGTAGTAGTACTGTAGTCCTGGTATCGGCACAGCTCTGCAGCTAGATATCAACCCTAAAATGCGCAGCTGTTAAATTCAGCGTTCATACCCTGAGCTTGCTTTCTACCTGCTGTCTTCTATCCCATTCGGGTTAAACTTTGCAGTTTTAACCTTTTTTTAATCTACAAATTAAGCATTTTATACAGTACTTTAAGTGAAATAATGTCTGTACAAGCCTAAAAGAATTGTGCTGAAGTCTAGCCTGCCCTTAAAAATTACTGTGATTTCTGGCTTTTACTGCAGCAATATTAGAAATTGACCCTCGGTACAGCAAAAGTCAGTGTGAAGTTTTAGATATTACAAAGTAGTTCAGTAAGTTTCTACCATAAGTACTGAGCTTTGAGCTGTTGTAAAGTCTTCAGCTTTATAGTTTTGTAGCCTGTGTTAACCTTTGTGGGGCACAAAGCTGGCTACAGGTAATCTGTGAGGGCTTAGAATAGGTGATACCCACTTTAAAAGACTCTTGTAAGATCATTACATTCCTACGGAATCATTTATTTGCTTAAACAAAGCACCATGCAGTATTTGGGGTTAACAAAAGACGTTTTGCTAAAAAAGTATGCAAATAACCATTGCTTGAGTGCTAGGTTAATTAGTCTTACTAAAGAATGTGCCTTAAAACATAAACAGCCTTCCAGAGCTTTTTTGTCATTTTGTAAAGTGCGAACAACACAGGCAAGTCGCTACAAATATTTACACTTGTGAAATAACTTTTTGCAAAAGATCAGATGAATGGCTGATCTTAAACGAGTTCCCTGCCCAAGAAAATTGACCTAAAGCAGCAAAACCTATGATGAAACGTTATGAAATAACTCCTTTGTCAGAGGAGGTTTCCCTTACTTCCATCAATTTGTATCTGGGACATCCAACCACTAGAAGATTTAAATACCTCTTCTAACAATTGCTGAATATATTCATAGGTATGTGTAGATATTTTTGTCCTCCACATAAATATGCAACACTAATTCCTGTTTAGCACGGAGCACCAGTATCTTAGGGCAGCAACTGCTGCTGATTGTAATTATATAGTTCTCAGAAGTCAGTATCAACCGTGGCTTCCCCCAGCACCAATACAGGTGTAGGAAAACAAAAATTCTGCTCTCAGGTGTAAGTCTATAAAGACAAAGGACTTCTCAGCTTGTCTATTTGATACAAGCAACCACCCCGAGCTTTTGGAGAACTCACAGCCAAATAAAAGAATTTGGTTCAGTCTCGGTTCCTGTTACAGCTAGCTGCTGGAAAGTTTTACCCATCCCCGAATTTCACGGTATTTCCTTTGTTAACAAGGAAGAAATTCAATTTAACAAAAGCTTGAAAAATAAACTGCCCTCTGTCCTTAGATGTGGGATCAGTTCCCTGGAACAACAGAACAGCAAAAAAGCTGCCTCAGCTCAAGTTCTAAGGTAGATGAAGATTTCACCAAAGATTTCACCAAAAATTTCAGTGATTCTCCCCATGCTGGTTAACCCAACCAAAACACAGCACAGCCATCAGTGCAGGGGGTGAACTCCAGATGTTGGAATTACACAACGATCAGATGAAGCACTCCAGTTCAGGAAAGGAATAAAGGGAAGATTAATATGGGACACAGCAAACTGATGAGGTCTTGCTCTGTCCTGCTCGGGCTCAAGCCCTCTTGACAGCACAGCCTTTACCTTTGTTATGCATTTTACTAGTACTTCCCCAAATACAACTTTCTTATATTGGGCTACATCTAGAATGCACATGAGGGGAAAAAATGTCCGCAAGTTTCCCTAAGCCAAAGCCTGCCAAGCATCTGCATCACGTGATATGTTCACACTTGACAGCTCCGTCAGGCTTTCCCAGAGGCTCCCTGAAATGCCATACGTCCATCTCAGCTCCAGAAAGCAGCTCTGCTTCTGCTAACAGGTACCAGAGGCCATTTCTAGCACCTGCACTGTGCAGCCCCTCAGTTTCCCTCCTTTCACTTGCTTGTCTTGCAGGATTGCAATTCAGTGGGTGCGACTGAAAAGGCAGAGTTCAGATCTCATCCCAGTTTCCATCCTGACAGCCCGTCACTTTGGTTTAAGCTCTCACCATCTCATCAGTCCACCTCCAGATTCCCTCCCTTGGTGTTTTCAGGCACCCAACTCGCAGTCATCCTTCAACTTCTTATCCGTTTAGCAAACTAAAGAGCTTCTAGACTTCATTCCACCTGCTCAGGGTTACAGCAGCCCAACTCTATGTCATCCCATGTCCAACACTGGGATACAAGGAATTGCCACAGTTGTCGTCATTACAACTACTGGATGTCATAGCTCCTGTATCAGGAGTTAAGCCACTCTCTAACAGAACTGGAGAAAATCCAAGCTTAAAAATGCAAGATACTGTGCGTTTCTCACAGGGTACTTGTCCAGCTTGTGTAGCTAGACCTCAGGCCTGATACAATCTGCGATGTTCACTCACTTCAGGCAACGGACAGACATGAATAGAAAGAAACAGGCAGCTCTGGCCACACACAGTCATAAATATACAAATCATTACACAAAAGAATTTGCATTAAATATGACAGGGAGCAGCACTAAATCAGTCACTGTGAAAACAAGGCAGGGGCTGGTCTACCCTGCATGTCTGATCTCCATCACACACTGCCTCAGATACTCTTTCCCCACTAAGGAACAGTGCTGGACTCCAGGATGTTGCCGGGTTTCCCTCAGCCCCGTATCTTTACTCACTCAGTGGTGTGCTATGATGTTTTAAGTTCATATTCTTTATCAGCTCTTTCCTCACGGGATGGGTATAATGCTAACATGTCCTAATTCACACCAGCTTCCCAAACCCAGCATCATTTCTCCACAGGAAAAATACCCAGTGTCAAGTTATTAAACAGAGATCTTGAGCACTTGCTTAGTAAGTCACAGAAGTGCACAGCAAGAGCTAAGTCTATTCAGTCTTTCAGGGCGTCTGCTTACATGCTTTATTGGCTCATCTCAACCTCTGGTCTCATTACCAGAGCAAGCTGAGGCAGTTCTCCACCCACACCAGTGCCCATAACTGCTTGGAAAACTGATGATGCAATGCCCGTCCAACAGCTGGAGTATCTGTCTCAGATCATACAAAAAACTTGCAAGTCTGCAAACTTCAAGAAAATTGGGCACAAGTGGCCTAAAGGGAGAAACTGTGTGAACAGGCAAGCAGTAGCAATACAGTCCCACTTCCCTTCTCACCAAGGTCACAGCAGCCGGAACGTGCTTGCCTGAAGTTTGCTCTCTCAGAGAAACAGCCATGTGATTGACCCAACTAGTCACTTGATTTCACAGATGCTTCATAGCAGTATAGCTCCAGGAACATTTATGAGACTATAAGGGCGGGTATTAAAGAGCAAGCAGTCAAAAGAGCAATTTTACTCTATCCCAAGCACAGCGTCACATTTGCACGCAAGGAGAAATAAGCCCAATAACTGGAAGAAATCCATTCAGCAGCCTGTGCACTCATCTGGGCGGATTTGACCATCAAAGAGACAGGCTGGAATAGAAAGTTACATTCTGCTTTGCTTGTATTTATACATACTTGAACTTTACATATGCATAGTCCCAGACACTATGTGTGTACAGCAAGAATATTTTGAAAACGTCAAGAGGTTCAGGGCTTTAAAAATCAATTTATTCAGTTACACTCCTAGTCTTCCTCATTGCCTTGTATAACTAAACACAATGTTCTCCACAGGGGTGACAGAATAGTAACAACCTTAAAAGGATGGAAAAATGTCCCATTCTTTGGGTAAAGGCTATAGAATATTGCAAATTTGTACTGTTGTTTGTAAGCATTTTGAGTATTCTTGACATTCTATGACTACTTCAGCCAAATCATTTCAGAGGATGGTAATCTATGGGCTAAATAGTCTAAAAATGAATGGTTCATTAAAAATCTGATCTCAGTTATACTGAATGCGTATCTTTGCGAGTCTAGAATTCACTTGGATTTACAGCGCTGTGCAGGTGTACAGAAGTATGTCCAACTAAAGGATCCGTATCAACTATGCTTTGGTATTTAGGGGTTGTTTTACCTTGGGGATAGGCGGGGTTCATCCCCACCAAAACTTTTTAACCCTCAAGAAAATCTTTGAGTTACTTACCTCTGATGCTAACCATTCACAACACATATGCCAGCATAACATCTGACACGACCACATTATTTAGCTATCTTCCTGTTTATCACTTCTATTAGAAGATGTCATGCAACAGCAACAAGTTGTGGCATCATCAGTGACAACCGCTCAACAGCTAAGGCTCTGTTCCTGGGTGTATGCAGTACAGTAAGCAGCCATTTAGTCACAGAACGGTATCTCTTTCATGTTGTGTACTCCACACCCTTTCCTCTTCCAAGGATGAGCAGCTTTAAAAACATAGATATGTTTTTGGGTTTGTCCTACATGTGTCAGGGGGATTCTGAGACGTAAAGGGACTAAAAGAAAAAAAAAAAGCCATAAAATACTGTAGGAAAAAAAAATCTCTTCTATCTTTGATGAATAGGAGCCGAGATGTCTAAATACAAAACGTTCAGGAATGGAGCACAGCATGTCACACCGACAAGCTGAGCAATCAGCCAGACAGAGTCAATATATCCATTGCCAGGAAAAGATATACTTATTCTCTGAAAACATGAACAGGAACATTGGTAAAGACAGAGTCTTTGTCTCTCCTCCCCCAGAGTCCTCTCAAACATGCCAAATTTGCTACTGAAGTTACTTGGATGAAGTCTCTTGCTCTTATCACTGACATCTATTTTGGGGAAAAAAGCCTGGCTTCGATTGTCAATAAGCAATGTTCCCGTTGGCTTCAACAGAGGCAAGATTTCACACTTGATATCTCAATCCTAACCGCACTACAAGCTCTACCAACTGAAAGGAAGATTAGCTTAAAACTGCAAGTTAACACTTGCTGGTTTAGCTTCATAAGGATTCTGATAATTTAGATAATCTCTCTCTCTAGTGATTATCCAGAAGCCCCAGTCCAAATTCAAAACCCCGCTATAACAAGCTACCTAAACATACAATAGTGACCTGTCTAGCTCCCACAACGCAGAAAGGATTCACCTTTCTCCCTGTGTTATATATATCCAGGAGAATTACTCTGTAAATGGTGGCAGGAATTGCCTCACTCATCTCCCAAATCTAGCATGAGGCGTGACCAATGCTTGTGAGGTGCCCTGAAATACTGGGAGGAAAGGTGCTATAGAAATGCAAAACAGCTTTCAGGAACAGAAATACATTGTCTCTCACTCTTCCTCCCCCGCCCCGCCCCTCCCCCCCCCGCCTTTTTTTCTTTCACACTTCTTTGTGGTGCTCCCAGTTTACTTTGTAAACAGAGTCTAGTACCGTTTGGCAATGGCATCAGCATCTCTCAAAATAAACATAAAGCTAAGAAGAAATCTCCAAATGCAACTGATTATTTTAAATATTTATCATTTCACTCCAAGAAAAATATTTAAGAGAAGCAGAACACGAAGTAAAGGAAGGAAAGATAACACTGTATCTCACATAAACATCTTCTCAAAGCACAGCCAGGCCAGCTGATATAAAACAAAACAAAACTTTGAACTAGCTATCAACATAGCTGCCCTCTACAGCTTCTCTCAGCAGAGGCCAAGGCATCTTTCCATTGACATTCCAGAACAAAAAAGCCTCCCCAAAACTCCAACAATTCTAAGCCAGGAAAACCCCCCTTCTTCAATTTCCCCTCATCTTGTCCCTCAAGTGGAAAAAAGATAGTGGGAAAAAAGTACATATGTAGCAAGCCATGTGGCTCTAAAAACTCCTCACTTGGGAGGAAAAAAAAAAAAAAGAAAAATCGTACTCTTCATAGCAAATAAATACGCACCAGTTTTTAACAGCTGAAACTAAAAAAATCAGATCTGGAGGAACTGACACCTGGCCATATTCCTCCCTCATCCTTTGGGTAAGTTTTTTTTTTTTTTTCCTGAAAGCACTGGCTCACTGGCTGATGAGGTGATCAGGGCCCAGTGACCTTCAGATCTGACATGAAAAGGGCAGACAAGCCCTGCGGACACACAACAGCAACCTATAACTGGCAAGGGCTGAAGCAATTCAGATCTGTTTGGGTGAACTGGATACAAGGGCTCTGTACTTCTCATTCAAGTTGAAGCACTTCCTGGCATCGTGAAGAGCTGTTAAAGTTTTCCAGAAAACTAGCAAGATGAAGGACTGACGAACAAGAAACAGAGAGAAAGTTTGAGATGGAAAAACATTCTCCCTTTATTTCTTTTTTTTACAGCAAAGATGTTCAGACAAAAAGTAAAGGCAGCGAGCTTCAAATCACAAGCCACAAGCTTGGTGGGAGGCAGTTAACGGGGAAATGCAGCAGGGATCCTCAGCACTGAGTCAAGACCTTTCTTTGATCTCCAGTTTTCTCAAGCTGCATTCCCACATGCAGCCCACCATTTGTTTTTAGTTAGACAGACATAAGGAAAAATACTCTGCTTGGGAAGAGCAACAAACAAGCCTTGCAAAAATCACGCAGTGACGGCCAGTCAAAATAAGGAAGACCTAAAACCGCAGAAGAGATGATGGCATCTAATAAAGAGGGAAAGGCTCAACTGCTTGGGGATGCTCTGGGTATCTTTCACCCAGGATTTTCAAAGTCACTCAAATCAGCGACAGATAGATAGGAATCCCCTACTCACACATTACTAAATTTGCCATCTCCTATATATGGAGCCAACAAACCCGCTTCCAGTGCCCCAAGGTTTTATGAGCAGTGAGCCATGTGGGTACGGTCCTGGCACATCCCAGTTAACTTGTCAGGTTTGACAGGAACAGCTGTAGGTTGTAGCACACACAAGCACATTAATTCACATGATTTTGCCTTGACATCACTGTAATTTATTTTCTGCATCCTCTTTTGTTTATTAGCCCCATTATTACACTATTCTCCATTTTAGGGGATACTGTGCAACATCTTCATGATTTGCTGTGTCCTTACACACGGAGCCCAAACCCCACCAACGTTCTTAACTACAGTTTTGTTTGTTGGCCTCTGGCACAAGGTATGCTGACACGAAGCAGTTCACATGTCTCAGAGCTATTGTTCCAAACTCTGCACATTTACAGTTATCATCAGTTACTCATGACAGGCTTTGAAAATTTTGATCGCAACAATGAAAAATTCTTGAAATCTTTTAAATTAAAGCTCACAACTCAGAACTTCTGCATGCTTACGGCTTGCTTTTCTTAGTCACCCAATACATTAGCAAATGGTGGTATCGTTTATCCAAACACTCTGGATAGCTGGTATCACCAGATTAGTCTTAATGTAGATTACATACTATATTTAGAGTTTCACAGATGGAAGCGAAAACCAAAAAGCACCAAATCCAGCTTGTGGAATAGTTTCAACTATGCCTCTCATTTAAAACATTTCTGAAAGTGTATCACGTGGGCCATTTCGTATTTGCTTTTGCAATGCAAATGTAGCTGTCACCCTGCGGTTAAGACAAAGTACATATCACAGCTCTCGCGTGAACTGTCAGGTGCACGGCAACACGCGTGATCCGCACCACAACTCCGCATTACTCACAACTGTGCCTCTGGGCTCAGGCCAAAGGCAGAGCGCGCTCTCAGCGTAACTGCTTTGCAGTGCCACTACTGACGGAATAAATATTCACCAGCAATCTGATTTTTTAACCTCTGCGGTCACCAAATGGCATAATTATCAGGAAGGATTTTTCCACATTGCCCACTGCCAGCAAAACCAAGTTGTGTGTTTCTGAAAATGCTAATGATACAATAAAGCATCTATAAAGCACGTTATAAAGTGGTTGGGGTCAGCTACTGAAACATGACACAGGGGTAACGTCTCTATGAAAAAGATCCTCTACTGGAGCATTGCAGGTCCTTTCATTCAACAAGGCACTTGTCTGGAGGAAGGAGTCTGTTGTTAACACTGAAACCTCACTTAAAAGTTTGAATTAACTCTTTCTGATAAAAGAACACTGTCTCAAGACTAGGTTTAATATGTTTGAAGCTTAACCAGAGGGGAAGGCTTCGTATTGTGAACAGGGTGTGCAAGTAGTCTGCCCATAGGTAAACAAGTCGCGTGACTGAGCTAAAGCGCCTTTCGTGATCTTGCACTAATGCAATGGAGGTGCAAGGGCCCAGGCATGCACCTGATTTACATCTCTTCTGGCTGGGACCCATCCCTCAGAGAGGGAGCATGCCTGGCCACATTAAAAAAAGAAAACAAACTTGAGGACCTCTCTGGCAAGATTTTGAGTACTCTCGCTCCAACGCAACCGCTCAAACGATAGGAGCGGCCCCAGCCTCAGTAGCACCACACACAGAGGCCGCTGCATGCCCCACCAAGCTCCTGCCTCTGTGGGGACAGCCCCAGCACCTTGCTCAGCACCCCCTCCTCCTTCCCTCAGCCCCAAATAACCCCACTGCGCTCACGCTCCAGCTCAGCCCTCACATGAAGACAAACCTTTCCCCACCCCAGCCCGACCCCAAACCTCCGGCGTACCTTCAAGCATTTCCCCATACACAGAAGCCTCTCAAATCCCCCCCCACCTTTACCATTACCAGTAGCCCAGGTGGCTTCCCTCCCAGCCCGAGCCTGCGCCCCATGCTCCCACGCACACACCGCTGCAACCAGCCCCCTCGTCCATGCACCCCCTAACCCCCCGCTCCCAGCCACCCTCCGCTTGCTGGCACCCTCACTGCAATCCCCCCGCCCGGCCCCCGCTCCATGCAATTCCCGCCACCCCGTGTAACGCCCCATCCGCCGGCCCTGCTGCCGCGCATTCCCCGCTGCAAACCCCACGCCGGCCGGCGCCCGCGCCCACCCCCGGGCGGAGCAGGGGGCCCTCCCGGCCGCTGCCGCCCACCCCTCTGCCAACGGCCCCGGGCAGCGGCCCGCCCTTCCCCAGCGTCGGGGCGGAGCCAGCGAGCGGCGGCAACGCGCATGGGCCCCGGAGCCTTTCTCTGAGCCGGGGAGCGTGTGTGAGGGGGGCGTGTGCCGGACGCGGATCCCCCTTACCCGGCGGCGGGGCCTTTCCCCGCGGCTCGTTCCCCGTCGTCTCCTCACCTGTGGCGGCGGCGGCGGCCATGTCGGTGTTGGCGGCGGGACGCGGCTGGTAGGCGGCGGTAGGGGCGCCCGGGCTCGGCCCCCGCTGTGGCGGAGCGAGGTGAGTGTGGGGAGGGGAAGGGCCGAGGGGAGAGGTTGGAGGCGGGGGGGACGGGACGGGACGGGGATGGGGTTGTGTCGCGATAGCGCCCCGAACGTCGCGAAGGCGGCGCCGGGGGTGGGTGAGGGGAGGGGGCGCGCGCGGCAGCAGCAGCCTCGCCAACGGTTTGGGCCGTTACTGCCAACGGACGCGGCCGGTGCCTCGGGGGAGTTCCAGCCTGGCCGTGAGGGGGAAGAAGAAAATAAACAAATAAAAGAAGTCGTGGTTCTCTCGTGGTGTTTTTTTTTTTTTTCGCTTGTTTGTTTGTCTCTTTTGTGGCTTTTTTTTCCCTCCCCCTCCTCTTTTTTTGCCCACGATGAATAAATAGCGCGCGTTCAGCCGCCGTCCTCTGGGGAAGGTCTGTGAGGTGGATCAGTTCGCCCATCGCCACGAAATAATCTGTTGGGAAGGAAGGGATAATTGGGATTTCAGCCTGCGTGTGCCATTCCCGTGCTTTTCAGGCGTGGGGAAAAACAGCGTTGTGCTCCCCGGCTAGCGTGCAGCTGCCGTCCGGCTTTGTGCTTGGCCCTCTTCTCCACTGTGTAGGCTGTCCTTTGTGGTATTTTTAATGGGGCCCTTTTAATGCCTTGTTAGATCTTTTCAGGTGCAGTGAACGTCTGCGGGCCTGCTTGGGTCACCGAGCGTGCTCTGCGAGCGACGTCCATATGCTAGGAGACTGTGTGAAATGGAGGAGTGCCCAGCAGGCGTTTCGTGTATAAATATGTGTGTGTGTGTGTGCCTGGAGATGATTTTACCTGGAAGATCTTGATTAGCTTTCCCACCAAATTGCAATGGGGAGGCGAGCTCGGGGTCTTGTGAGGAAAGATCCGTACCGTGTTTGGACTCTGAGCGAGCAATGGCTTCAACTTGAGAAAAGGTAAATTAACCGTAGAAACTTGCCCACATGTACTTGCATACATTACTGTTCTTTTGCAAACGATGCGTCCCATCTCTCTCCCCTGAGAACCTGTCTTGTATTGCAAACCGCTGCGCCAGACCGGACCAATGGATGTTGAATTGTAAGAAGTTGATGGTAACAAGTCATTTTTTGTTACCTCTCTATGCTTTGCACACGAGAGAGTGCAGAAAACAGCACTTTGGACAGAGGCTCAGACAGCCTCTGCTGGGATGGGCGTCCAATTTGTTGGGTTGGTCGATACTGTCATCGGTAAGAATGCAATTTGGAAGAATAAGTGAAAAGGCAAGAAGGTGGAAGCTTAGAACGTGCTATTTCATTTCAAGAAAGAGCTATAACCCTAAAGCGTGTTATCCAAAGGTGACCAGACACTCCTCTTTGATATGGAGCAGAATGAGTAAGTTTCCAAGGCTCTTAAAAGAATATCTATTTCAAGTGTTTGCTGTTTGAGCATGGGATAGGTATCTTTTTTTTTTTACAGAATAATAGGGACAAATGTCCTGCATGTGCTTATTTAGAACTGTGCGATTTCTTTCCCACTGCACAGATGTCTTTTCATTCCAGTTTTGCAAAATTAGGTTAGCCTTGAGTGAACAATTTATTTTGACTGGTAAGCGAAATACTCTTCATGATAAAAGAGCAAGCAAATAGTTCTTGTGCTTGGACTGATTTGTTTTCATGAAACTTATCAGCGGTTGCTTATGCCGTACCAGGGTGTGTACCCTTTTATAGCTGATGGGTTTATAATGCTTGAACATATTGGAGCCATCTGGAAGAATCAAAATTTTATTTCTTTGAGGGCATATAGTGATCGCGATGATAAAGGGGGGAAAAATGGGGTGAGAGTCTGGCAATACGCATTTTGTAAAACCTATTAATTGGGGAAACAACAGAACTGAAAGTGTTAATGTGGTATTAATACCGTGCATAATGTACAGAAATATTAGTCTATTGCCAGAAGCAAATTATTGTTCAATCTTTCAGCTTGTGGTGTTAACCTGGGATTTGTTTGTTTAAAGTATATTTGTCAAGGTTTTGAAGAAACTAAGAGCATCTGAGGCAGGTCAGCAGAAATACCATTGGGGAATTGTTTTACTTTTTAGATTTTATGTATGTTCGTAGCTGGATGTTGCAGTGTTTTTATATCACTTGCTGATGGACTGTGAAATATCAATATCCCAGTTTTTAATCTATTTTTCTGTAATGCGAAGTGAGGGAAATGGTGATGTCATTGAATTTAAGGGGGAAGGATT
Source organism: Sagittarius serpentarius (assembly GCA_034782735.1). Lineage (NCBI taxonomy): Eukaryota > Metazoa > Chordata > Aves > Accipitriformes > Sagittariidae > Sagittarius > Sagittarius serpentarius. The sequence continues at coordinate 2,826,873 of JAVKLA010000081.1, forward strand.
GCAGTGGTGACTTACTGGCTGGGGGGAAGATCCCAGAGGGAGTGGAGGAAATCTAACAAAAAGGGCAATGGTGCTACTTTGGCCATTTTCCCCTGGGCTTCTGTTTCTTTTGTGAACTTCTGAAAAGGAAATGTCATTTTGCTGTTTGAATGCATTGTTTTGCATGAAGTGTCGGACCACATTATGGGGATGATTCCAGTCAGCTTCCCCCATTTCAAAACAAACACGTCAAGCACTGTAATGTGTTTATACAAAAATCCAGTGTGTGTTTCAGGAATCCAATATGCATATTTCAAAAAATAAATGTTTTTCATACTTTATTATGGCTAGAAGTGTTTGTATAGGAGAGAAAAATTGGAATGGGTTCCCTTGGCCTTTGCATCCTCTCCACAAATAAGATGTGAAGATGTTAGCCTTTTCGTGAACTGGGGGATTATTTTCATTTGCACTTCTTCTCAAAATACTCTCATCTGTGTAATAGTTACTGTCCAATTCCAGTGGCTATGAGCGTGGCAAGAGCCATTGTCTCACAGTTGTTGGCTTGATACCATTTTGGCTGATCCCAGGGTAAGGGCAGAAGGGGAAGAAGATATATAGAGATCTAGGTCAATTTGTAAATTTTACTTGCACAAACCTGGACTAATTGCTCTCGTGGGACCGTAAGTATGGGTGGCTTCTGTCAGGTGTAGCGTGCGCATGTGCGGGGCCAGTTCCCTCTCACAGCTGTGCTCTTGAATTGCAGCTCCCGTATCTGGTTTCAGCCTTTAGAGGACTGCAGCAGCATCTTGTACCAGCAGAGCCTATGAGCTTGCTGATGAGGGGATTTTATGAGGAACATGGTAGGTCTGAGCTCCGAAGGGTCCTGACAGACCCATTCTCCTCTACCAGACTCATGCAAGAATTTGAACTTGAAGGTGAGCAAACATGATGTCTGTGCCTACAACAATGGAAGTTGGTCAGATTCACTGTTTGGCGCTGGTAGCTGCCCTTGGGATGTCCGATACTGTAATATGAAAGAAACAAATGGAAGTGTTTATCAACTTTTAAAGTCCGCAACTGTTTTCCGTGGAAAAATAAGTCAGTTTGGTATCTGGGGTGAAGCAGGTCAACAAGTCTGGTCAGTGGGGGCATGTGGGTTCTCACAGTGATTTCTATTCTTATGCTAATCCTTTGAACAGGCTGACTGTGCACTGTTAGCCAATGTGAGAGAAGGGATGTGCATACTGAGGACGCTAAAGGGAAGCCATTTTTTGTAGTTATTGTTATGCAGATTAGGTCTTCCAGCCGACCAGAATTTGGAGAATTGCGTAACCTGAGGATATAATGCTGCAGGTCAGATGTCATTTAGCAATTCTGACCTGCTTTGGTTGAAACTGTTTTGTTTCAGTGTTAATTTTGTGGGGTTTTTGTTTGTTGTTTTTGGTTTGTTTTTTTTTTTAAATCCACGTTGTGACTGAAAACAATTTGTTATCTATGGTGCTGAACAACTGAAGTTGGAAAACTGAAATTTTCAATTTTTAATTACTGCGTTGGGTAAAAAGTGTAGGAAGGCGGCAAAGCTGTCACTCCATTGATACAGCTATGAGATGCTCATTTGAATCCTACTTCTACTCCTGTTGGTGACTTGCTGTGTTTCTCCCACACCGTTTTTCTGCATTGTCTCAATTTCTGCTGTGTAAAACACTTCAAATGTATAGATTGTTGAGTAGTCTGTGTGTGTGCGCGCCAGTTGAAACCAGGTAAGATATGTAAATCTTACTCAGAGGAGTGTGTTTGTTTGCTGTGTATTTGTTTCCTAGAAATAGGAAGTAATGAAGTAATGGAAAAGTCTGAAAGATCTCCAAGTTAGTATTTTATTGCATATTATACAGGCTGCAACTGTATGTGGTTTCTTTCCTGTAAAGATTCCTGCTAACGTCCATGGGGCTTCTGCAATACAAGTTACGAGACTGGGGCTGTTGTTAAGCATGTAAAGAAGGCTTCGTGTATTTTATTTAAGTGGTGTTTTGTGTGGCTGGAGTCTGTACTTGAGTGGACCAACTTACCGTATTTGTGTGTATGTAGTGTTAGAAATAGTGTGAAATAATTAAAAACTGCCCTGTAAACTATTTAGTAAATTGGATTTGCTTTACCAGCAGCGGGACAGGAAGTTAATCGTGTTTAAGCTGATGTTGACTTTTCCAATCTGATTTTCCCTGGGAAGGAACTTTATTACCTAGTTGTTAAATGCGCGGTTAATTAGCTGCTGATTTTTTTAAGCTGATAAACCAATGCTACCAGGTTTCCTGTAGTCAGTTTGGTAAATGTGCCATGTATATGCTTCCTTAGGTTATTGTCTTGCTTTCTGATTAAATGCAATATTAACTATCATCATACTAACGATGTGAATATATTCAGATGGTATTGTCAAGTGCTGATTATGACATTTAACTGTTGCTATTCAGTGGATGTTCTTTCGCTCTGTGTTTAGTTACACCTGAGTAGTTCTGGAGTTCACAGTGTCATCTATGAATATGGCTCAGTAGCTCCTGTCTTTTAACCCACGGTTTAGAAAACAAAATACCACCAAATCTCCACTTTTTAAAAGCATTGTTTTAAGAACCCATGTTTTCTTTTAGTCTTGTTTCTGTGGCGAAGTTGCAACATTATGAGCGTGTCCTGCTGATGTGGCTTGGAGTCGCTAGCTGAAGCAGTAGTTCAGTGTAAACTACCCATCGATGATCCTCTTGTCATCGCAGTTGCTTTTGCTGATGAAGAAGCTGCAGTCGCTATCTCTCCATTCCCTTCCTGGCGCGCCCAGTGCTTTTGGGTGTCCACATCTTGGCCTTTAATGCTTGTGGGTGGAAAGCATTGATTTAGTGTATCCATTATAACTCTTTTAAGAATCAGAGAAAGTGGAATTTCTCCCATTTCCACCGTTAATTCATTAAACCAGGACCGCAAGAAGTTTGGAGCCTGGGTACCTATGGATTTCAGGGTGGAATTAAATGCTTAAATATCCCTGAGGTTATTTGTTGGATGGAGGGACACTTGGTCAGCTGCAGCCTGAGTTATGGCCTTAGATCTTCTTGTAGTGGATCTATAACATAAAGGTCGCGTGATGTGAGGCACTGTTCTTGAATAAAACTCACTGTGACAGTTCCGATTTAGCTTGTGAGTGTTTATTTACTTTTTAAGCAGGCTTTATGCTAGTTGAATAAGTTGTCAGTCCTGTGTTACTTTTGATTTCATCTTGCTCCGTCTTTTCTATCTTAAAGCAAGCATAAAGTCATAAAGCAGGTGAAAATTTTTTACAGCAAAAGTTTGCTCGTGTGACATCGCATGCCGTGATTCAAACTTGTGTCAGTGGGTAGTTCAGGAGTACATGGATGTAGTAGTGGTCCTGCAGCCGTGGCCTCAGAATCAGTTGTAGAGAAGGATGAGAGTGATTTAATTACTACGCGTAAGTTGCTTTTAAGACACAAGGATGAAGGGTGGTATTCTAAAAGCTTTGTCATCACTTACTGGCAGACTGAGATAATCAGTTTTGCTAAAAATAACTTTGATGGCAAGGTGTTAAGTTCTTGTAAGTGGTTTGAAAATTCTTGCTTCTTAAAGAAAACCATGTTTAATCCTCTGTGTATTTTGTTATCTGAGGTATATTTATCACTGACTAAACAAATGTCTATTAATGTTAAAACTGAATTGTTTGGGTTTTTTTTTAATTTCAGTAACAATGTTACCTGGCATTTGGGGGGTGAACTTTTTGGTCTCAGTACTCTGAATGCTCAAGGTGCATGTGAGTGCTCTGGGGGAAAAGAAAAGAGACACTGCTTGGTGTTTTGAAAGCAGTTTGATGTTTTTTTGGTGCCAGTGTAAAACCAAAAAGTTTTCTAAATCCAGCTGTTACAGTTTGGACATATTCGTACTGCCTTCACTAGGGCCATAAGCGTGGCTATTATGAAGAAGAATGTAGCTGGACAACCCCTGTTTGAGCATAATTTTAATTGTTGCAAGAGCCTTTGAATATTTACTGGGATTTTACCCTTTAACTCCTTGTTATGATTCACGAGTGTCTTCGTTAGATTTCATAATAGCCAGCCTGTGCCCTGGTATCTCTTGTGTTGTGTGTTTTACAAGAAGCATCTTTAGAGAGTCAGCTCCCAACTGCTGGAAAAATCAATTTTTTAAAAGGGTAATTTCAGGGGTTTTTTATATTTATCTTTAATTCAAAAAGCCTGTTACCCTGCTCAGTAATGCACCTTGCTTGTTTTTTCCCCAGAATTTACATAGCAGCTGATACCATCTGATAGAATCTTTACAAATTTTATCAATGATTTCCATATCAGCTTTTCACGGAATGTGAATATATTTCAGTAGCTGCTTTCCATAGCTTGCCCTTACGATCATCATCTCATCCCTAACACTCTGGCTGGGATATAAACAATAAAAATTAGGTATCATTGTTTCCAGTGCATATACGTCCGTGTGTGTATGTGTGTTATTTGAAAAATTGCTGACAGATACCGCTTTTGCACTAAAATGTAAAATGTGTGGAATTTCATTATAAAACTCACGAATGAATGAGCACTAGCTATAAATATTATATTCAGGTGAAACAAAAAAAATTCTTTGATGCAATCTATAAACCAAAGCGTGTCAATCCTTCCTCGCCTCTGTGTATATGCAGAAGTGTAATATGTTTGCTGGAGGTTGATTCAGTAAGCAGTAGTTGATTTTTATTTCAGAAAAAGTCCAGATAATTTATTCTTGGAAGTGTAAATGAGATTCCACAGTCCTTCGGTTGAATGATGCACAAGGCAAGCCTGACGTAAAGTTCAGTCATTGGTAACTGCTGCAGCTTATTTCATTGAAGAAACAGGAACAAAAGTTTGTTTGTAACTACTCTGAAACTGAGAACAAAGGCTGCGGGGACCTTTGAACCTTTGTGGCTGTGCATCTGAAGGAGGAATTGTTCAAGAATGGGAAAAACTGCCAGAAGACCAGAGATCTGCTTTTCCCTACATCTTTCTACAGCAATGTTCAACGACCACATTTAAAGCCAAAAAAAAAGTTAGTTAATTGGAAGTCTTTCTTGCTTGTTCTTCCCACCAAGCTCTGATTTGATAATGAAGTATGCAGGAACGGTTATTCTATCACTTCTTTTTCACTGAGGCAACCTTTGAACAAATGAGCATGTGTGTGGTGGTTTTGTTGTTTGATGTTGGGTTTTTTGTTTTTTTTTTTTTTTTTTTTTTTTGTTTGTTTTTTTTTTTTTTTTTTTTTTTTTTTTTTAGGAAATCTTAATGATTGATTGCATCCTTAAACATTTTGTTCTCTCTCAAATGTTCTGTGCAAATAATTCTGTCCTATGAAGCAATTTGTTTCCCCTGCTTCCTGGTGTTGTTCTAATTTCACAATTATTTTTCATTCTGCGATAGCTGTCTCCTCAAGAAAGATGGGAGGGAATAACCAGTGTTCTGAAGAAACTGCTACTTCTCTGCAAAATGTGTTGACTGGCACATTGAGGGTTACAGTTTCCAGTGGGTTGTCCAGCATGAAGGTTCTGCTTCAGGCAGCAATTTGTGCCATATCATTCACCTTCATGAATTTTACAAGGCTTAAAGGTAGGATGAGCTGTACTGAAAGAACGTATTCCCTAAATTGCTTCCTGCAGAGGGAGAGAAGCCACAGTATTGAGCATCTATTATTTTTCTTTGCGTGATGAACACAGCACACCATCTGGAAAAAAACATGGTTCTTCATTTCTATTTCTCAGCCTGTACATGCAGCTCGTAAGTGTGCTCAGGCATGCATGTACTGTTCATGTCTGTCCCTCTTTCTTTTGCTGAAGAAATACTCAGTGCTGCTCTGGAATTGTTTGGACAGAAGGGAAAGGCTGGGGTTGCCCCAAATAGTCTCTCAGGAATCGAATCAGGTCTGCCCTGCAACCTGCGACTCGTAAGAAAGCTGGCAGGAGGTCAGCGCCGTCCAAGTGGAGGCACAGTATGAGTCCTGGCATCTGGTGCCCTTCTGCCTGGCTTCATTCGGTCACCGTTGGAGAGGGCACTGTCTGCATCAGTTTGCAGGGGAGTTGCTGTTCAGGTGGCTGCAGCCAGCCTGGCCTTTGAGAGCATCGCTTGGGCTATTCTCTGGGTCCCTGGTCCCCAGAAAAGCACAGAAAGAATTGGAAAAACTCTAGATAACCAGAAAGACGTGTAGCAATCAGACATGATTTAGTTGACAGGTAAGTATTTCAAGCAGTGATTCTTCTCGTTGCTAGAGAGGAAAACAATCCATTTCTGTCTTGGAGTGTTAAATTGTTAGGGGCTTTCAGTCCCTTTTTTTTCCCTGGTTTTTTTTTTTTCTGTTTCCTAAGGGGTGCATGAATGATGGGGTGGCTGTCAGGGTTAAGTTTATGTGGATTTTTATGTTGTATATTCAGCCTACCTTTTCAGCTGTTCCAAATGACAGCATATCTCAAATGTCTGCTCTTGCTTCTTAAAACTGTTGTCCTCTTCCTAGCCTTTGCCTGCAGTTTCTATGAAATTAGGCTGTGCTATAGGGAAATTCAGCTTTCTGTCTTCCAGGCAGCATGTAAACCTGGCTCCCAGGAGCATGGGAAAACTGTACGGTGGTTGCCTTTGTATCTTTGAAGTTCTTTACAGTATACTAGTTGGTTGTCGCTGTGCTTTTTGCTTCCTCCTCTGTTAAGATGTACAGCAGCTTGAAATATGCAAGTAACCTATCATTTTTTAAAGATTTCACTATAGGGAGTATTCTTTACCTAATACTTTCAATCATCCATACACAGCAATTGCAAATTGCATAAGGAAGCCAATACATCCTTGGCTATTTAGTTATGTAGCCATATTGTATTAATTTAGGGAGAGCTTAGCTGTCTAGAATACAGCTTTGTAGCTTTCTGAACAATTTTCAGCGAGATTACAAGAAAACTTTTTCTTGATTGCATCTTCACTACAGGTACCCCTTGCATTTCCTGTTTGTCAAATGCCAAGTTTAAAAACTAAACCGCAGTTAACTTCTAAGATTAAAATTGGAAATGAAAACATATAGACCAGTGTTTTAGAAAACTTTGTCGGTTCTTATCGTTAGAAAACATGTGTGTGGAGGAGGGATGCCATATGGCTGCTAAATATAACACAACTTTCTCCTGAAAGCAGTCTAAAAAGTACAGAAGTTCACAATCTGCTATCTGTATTTTTAATAAGAATGTGCTGCAGATTTTAAGAATCTTATGAGTGCAAACTAAGGTAATGGGAATAGAGCCAAAAAGTAATCCAATAAAATTTAAGTATTTCCTGTGAAGAGTGATATTGGCTGACACACTGGAGAGAAGCTCAGCATCTTGCAGATACTGGACCCTTTGTTAGCAATTTCTTTAAAGTGTAAGGCTGGTAGTAGCTGTCCAGGTTACGTCAGTTTTCTGTGCTCCCTACCCTTTAGGTCCAACAGCTTGTGTTCTTGTTTTCTTTAAATATTTGCACTGTTGCATCCCAGTGTTGGGATGCTGGAGAACCTGATCTCCTGCTGTAGCTGTTTGAGTAAGATCAGGAAAACATGGTTGTAGTGGCCAGACTTGAGAGTAGTTATTCTGGATTTTTTTTTAATCTTTTTTTACTGCTACTCACCTTTCATGTTTTTGTGGAGATGCTGCCGAAATACAGATGATTCCATGTTTTAAGAATACAAATATAATTGAAGTATGGTAGCATTTCTAGTAAATTAGAAATTGTATGTGTGTATGCATTTGCAAGGAATGAAAATTAGCAATACACTGTGCAACATAGCATTTCTATGTAGATTTCAGCAGTGGACATTTTTGGGAAATACTTTGGCATGTAGATTAGTTATTTTTTGATGGGGAAGTGTGTGAAGAAAACAGAGCTCCAAAATAATTGTGATTCCTGTCTGTCCCCCCCGGCCCATCCTCCCCCCCCGCCAAAAGTTACCTACCATGCCATGCTGTCACTCTCTGTCCTCTTTTTGAACGGACACATCCAAAAAAGGTATTGAATTTCTACTTTAGCAAAGCACTTTAGAATATATCTAATGTGAGCATGTGAGTAATCCTAGGGCTCCGTGTAGGATAAAAGGCATTGCTGAACTGAAGCAGAAATACCTGATAGGAAAAGCTTATCCTGGAAAAGAATCAGAAGAGAAACTATATTGGTTATATTCCTTAAGGCCTTTAAAATATTTCAAAGGGATGAGTATAGATTTACTGATGGGTTTTTGGTGACTAAAAATGCAGTTATGCAAATCACAGCTTGTCGAGGCAGGGAGAATTAATTTATGCACTTGAGCACATGTGCTCTTTCACTGTTTTCTCTATGAAGTTGAATTATAGACAACAAGAATGCACTTTGTTGTTCTTTAATAATAAATAAGAGCATAGCAGTTTTCATCTTCAAAGCACTGCTCAGACCTTAATTAATCTTCATAATAGTCCTTTGAGAGAATTAAAAATACTCCCTACCCTTCTGGACAAGGAACTCCTTATCATGGAGATGTTAGAGGATTTGCTAAGGGCCATATTGTCAGTGACTGCTGGGACAGTTGTTCAGAAATTCCTGGCACTGTGTGCTTTGGCTAGTTCTTGAGGCTGTGTTGCTTCTCTCATTTATGCGTTAAAATTTCCAAAAATTTGAATACATCAAGAAATGTAGTTCTAAATTCTTTGTGTAGTTTTTGATTTCCATCTGAGTGTTAACCTATGCATATGCATGTTGGAATTTCCCTTTTGAATATTTCTGTAGGCACAAAGTGCTAAAGGTATGTGTGTGTGTGCGCGTGTGTGTGCACCGCTGAGAGCAGTGTGTGGGAGCAGGTATGCAAAATTGCACTTCAGAAAACCTGGGTCACAACTTTTGTATTACAGGAGTGGCAAATAAAAGGGTATGTGGCTTTAGAGTCTATAGGACACATAATAAATAGATAGAACGTGTCTCTCAATCTGCCTTCTCTAATCTTCCTAATTCTTTATAAGGTTTAAAATAAGAAGAGGAGGAGGAATTAATGTAGATGCTTGATTTTCAAGTTTTTTCCAAGGTAATTGTTGATTTGCATTCTAGAACAGATTTAGAGAGTACATTCCTGTCTGAAAACCTGTAGAATAAAACAAGAATAGCAAAACAAAACTGAGACCGTTTGACTTCTCTGGAGAAACGATTCAGCAGTAATTATAATTTAAAGGTGGCAATCTCTGTATGTAACCCCATGTGACCAGGGTCTGGAGAACAACAGAGCTTTGTTAAACTTGCATTTTTCTCACAGACAATAGGAGGGAGTATTCATTAATAAATGTAACTGTGTGAGCTTGTTACTGCTGAAGATAAGGGACTCGAAATGCTAGCTATCATGAGAAATGCATAGATGTATTACAGTATTCACGTCTGTGTTGGATTCCGACATAACAGACCCAAGGTCAAAATGTTTCACACTCTTTGTAAACTCAAAATAGTTTTTCATAAACTGGGATGCTTCAAAATAACGAGTAGCCCCTGACTGGTGTTTTCATAACGAACTCCGGCTTTGGTGTAAGGCGTTGTAATTTCTGCTGGAGATTGCACCAGTTTGCATGAGGAATGAACATGGAGCTAGCTTGCGAAGTAGAAAGCTGACAACCTGTTAAACAGGTTTGAAGAATTTTTCAGTATGAACAGCTAAGTCAGCAGAATCCTATAACTAATGCCAGAAAACTCTGTTATATGTAACCTGGTGACCTTGTCATCTCAGAAGAACTTGCTGACAGCACGATGCTTCCAGTTTTGTTTGGGTGAAGGTCTTTTCAGCATTCCCTGCTGTGATTCAAGCTCCTAATTATTTGGTACATGCATTCTGAGGAGGAATCTGGGAAGTGATGTAAATGTCTTTTTTTTTTTTTTTTTTTTTTTTTTGGTTCCCCCAAAATTTGTTAGAAATGCAGTGACTGCGGCTGACTCAAGGGTCAATATGAATACTGTGATTTGTTTTGAATACAAAATGCGAATAAAATGCCTATTTGGGAAAGTTTTTAGAGTTCTGAACTATCTAGTGTAGTGTTCTGTTCTAAATACTGTAGAGATTTTTATTAGCAAAATTTTGCAAATAACATGTTTTCCTATGTTGGGCTTAGGCATTCTGTTCTCTGTCATTTTTGATACATGAGAGCAGCAAATCTTGATTGATAGAGAGCAGAAAATTTCTAAGTTAGGAAACTGAAGCCCCATAAACTATACAATGTATGAAGCATAAAATCTTATATAGGTCTTCCTTCTACGAAACGTGTTACTGTGTCTCTGGAACCTACTCAAGCATTCAGAGTGATAAACTGGGTACAACAAATGAGTCATGATAATTTGTGTACTGTAGTTTCTCAGGTACTGTGACAATAAGGAACGGTATTGGTAGTTGAATAGCCACATGATTCTGGATCCATCTGTGTCCGATAAACAATATGTGAGATCTGATGGGATAAGCTTTCAGAGAAGCAGAGATCTGATGCCTTTCTGGAGCATACCCGGCAAAAATGCTCCTGGTTAAAAATAACATTGGGGGGTATGACTTGAATACCTTCCAGAAGTTTTTAAAGCTATTTTTACAAATACGGCAGCTTCAGTGAGATGACAGTAACGCACGGGAGTGGTTTGTTGTTTGCTTTTTATGCCTGGAATTCACTTCTGGGCCTAAGTGTGTGCATATGCACATAGTGCTCCTGCATACCCTGACAAAGGCCTTTTTTTCCTTCCTGGAAGGCATTCTTCATGCTGCATCATAGCAGACTTCTTTGAGAGTGGAGAGACTTTGGTATCTTCTTAAAATAAAGTGAAATCTCATTCCTGGCTGGCATTATGAGCATTACTGATATTTCACCTACCCATAAAGACTTTTAGAAATTAAGATGGAGGTATTTGATACGTTAATGCATGGGCATGGATAGATGATTTAAAGTATTAGCTTTTAAGTCTTCTAATTCTTGCCTGAAATTAGCTAGCAAGTTGGTAGATGAAGTGCTGTACGAGGGGCTAGACAGTAACGGTGTAAGAAGGAGACATTGAAAGATCTTGCCGTTTGCATTTAATTTTCAAAAATAACATCGTAGGCAACTTGTTCTCTTCCCGAATGCTACATACTCTAAATCCGACTAATCTACGTGGTGTTCAAAGGCTAACCCTTCCTTTTGGAACAGCAGACCTTGTAGAACACATGACAGCGATGCATGGATTTTTCTAGTTGGTTCAAAAGGTCTGAGTTCAGCAAGTCTAACAAATCAATAACTCCTAAGAACTTGGGTTGTTCTTGTCGCTTAAGACAGCAGCCAAAAAAAAAAAACCCCCCCAAAAAACCCTTTGTTTTTAAGTGGGGCTAGCATGTGTGTTCAGTAATTGTGCGGTCTTAGCTCTGCATGTGTCAACGGCACTAGTTTCTTTGCAGAATACATTGACGCCTTCTAGCCACTGAACTCATGCATTGTGGGCTGATTTGCCTGATGTTTGAAAGGATTAATGTTTGAACAGCACATGAATTTTCTGGTATCGCTGCTTAAAGTAAGATAGTTCCTGTTTGTGGGGGGAAATACGGATAACATTGAGCTTTAGAGAATGCTTTTTGAAAGATGATTTGTTAGGGTTGTTTGCTGACTGACATATGGTATGACATACGGTGCTACTTACCACCTCGGTGTCTGAACTTAGAGGGAAATGATTTTCTTTTTTAAACATTTAACTCTATTAAGTACTTGTAGACATCTTCCAACATTGTCCTGGCCAAATCAATTTACACTTTCCTTTTCTTCTGTTTGTCCCATCTGTTTGTGACTGTTTGTTTGTTTTCGTCTTTTTTTAATGTTGTAAATAGATTTTAGTGTCTTGAGCTGAGGGTCTCAGTAGCAACTAGCACTTGCACATCTCTCTCAACTTTTTACCTGCAGCCTTCAAGGTGTTAGGTTTCTCTTACCCTCCTATGAGATGGAAATTTATACAAGGCCAACTACTAGTCTGGAAAAATTGCTCTCTAGTGAGGTGTAACATCTTTCAAAGTCATCCTAGTCCTCTCCAGGAATAACAGACTTTTGAAACAGTAATCAGTGAGGATGAAGAAATGACATCAGAGGTGGCATTTGTTTTGTTGAAAATCTGGTTTGTGCTGGAAGAGGGAGAAGATAACATGGAACAGACCGTTATCTTAAAGCTACTTTTGCCCAGGTTTTAAGACAGTGGAGTTTCTGGAAGAGTACATCATGCCTTTCGGCACTGGTGGAAGTTGTTGAAATGAAAAGGCTTTGGAGGGAGAAAACATGCTTTTGACTTTACCAGGCATGACTCCTGATACCATGGAAATTGCTGTTGGGTTTGCTGTCTTCCAGCTGGACCTGTGTAGGGGGGCTTGCAATGAGGATACTATTTGTTTGTTTTTATATTACTGCTTTTTCAACAAGTAGTTTAAGTATTCCCCTTAAGCATATGCATAACTGCAAATCTTAAAAACATGAGGGTAAATGTAACAAATGCTCAAGTGTAGTTTTATATAAAAGAGAAATGAAAAAAGGACTTAAAGTATACAGGGGGGATGTAGAATGGCTTGTGTTTTCTAAGCTTGTTTGCATCTTTCTAGCTTATATTAGTCTCATTCCTCTCGCAGTTGCTGCGGTTTTACAGAAAGAAAAATTGTGGATGTATACAGACAGTCTGAGAATTTTTCTTCTGCTCTGATTTTACTTTTGTCTTCTCCAGTCTCATTGGGAACAGTCTGATTGAAATGTGGATATACATCCCCGTTAAAACAGTGCGTCAGAATTTCTTGCTATCTGTCCCACTTCTCTCTGAGTAATCAGTCCCCTTGTGAACACTGATGTAGACAGAAAGCAGTAAATGTTTCTCCTCCCCCATTCTTCCACTCTGCTATACTGCCTATTTCTTTTCTTTTCTTTTTTTTTTTTTCCCCACCAAGTCACTAAGGAAATGATTTTAAAAGTTTTAGGCAATAAACTTGTATAGACTACTACATTTGCTGCTTAAATGTACAGGTGGTAGAAAAATTGGAAGTGAAGGTCCAGCCTCCACCAGTTTCCTGTGTCTCTACTCTGTCCCAGATATATGGCTAGGTAGTCTCATTCCAGGATGCTAAGTGTTGGTACTTTCAATGTATTTAATGCAAATAGTAAGAAGCATGTAAAGGAAAGGGGTTTTTACGTAGGTTATTAAGTTTTTCATGGTGTGAGGCTCTTTCACACAACAGAGAAAAAAATTCTCTACTTATATGAAGCTTTGTGAAGATTAAGAGATTCAAAACTGAAAAATCTGCGTGGATTTGTCATTTATAAATTTGTTACTTAAAACTAGTTTTTAGAACATGGAGAAGTGGTTGAGTAGCATGCTGGAACTGCAGGATAATGCAAGATAGGGAGGCAATCTAGGTGACTAGTCTGATGCTTAAAACATAGAGGAAGACTTTAAAAGGCTTTCTTAACTATATAAAATGTCCTTGTGAAAGTGTTTAAATGAGGGTTGGTTTTGCTTACAGAGGCTATACATTTAAATAAGCTTAAAATGTAGACACAGCTGTGTGCCTTCTGATAAAACAACACACTTTTTTCCCTGCCCCCCCCCCCCGAAATTTGTGCTGTCCTAAGTTTGCCAAATGACACCTCTTTGATCATATTCAGGAGAATTGTTAGCGTTTCGAAGTAAATTTTATTGTGTGTAACCATGCATGTTGCTTAGCCATTAAAAACCTGGTGCCATAGTAGAATAAACTGTGTATGGTGTCAAAGTGTTTACTGCCTAGAGGACTATTAGAAAATCATCAGTCTGGTAGTCTCTTCCTTTTCCTCTGTGTGGTAGGATAAAAGATGGGCTTTACAGGATCTTAGAATTTAGTGGAGGTGGAAAACTACACGCAGAGTGGGAGAGAGACTTCACGTAAGTGCCCTGTGATCACAGCTCAACCCTTCTAAAAGAGGGATAGCACAGGAAGCGAAACAAAGCCATCTGCTAGTGGCCATAAGGGCTGTGCGAATGCTGCTCAGAGTTTGTTGAGAGACAGCTTCTTTGTGATATAAATGTTACTTGGACTTTGCTAACCCTATGCAGTGAGTTCCGCCCCCAGGATGCTTTCTCCAGAGGTCAGCAGCACAAAACACCTAGGTCCAGGTCTGCAAGTGTGTAAAACCCCGTGGCTTTCGATAGGGGGTGTGTGCTGATAAAGAGGAGGTGATTCCATCAAGGCTCCGACTGTCTTCAAACAAATGGACAAGACAATTTAAGATGTCACCCTCATAAAGCAGAAGAATCAGCAGAAAGGGAATGTATTTGAGCTTGATCAGATCCAGTTCCAGTTGGTACTTGCTTGCAAACCCAAATTTACTTGAAGTTTCAGTCTACTGTGCTGGACTGTGAACTGGGGCAGCTGACGTGCAGGTGCTCTTCTGAGTACTGACTGCCTACCAGTGGGACAGTTGTGCCCCCGGTGGTTGCGCTGAGACTTGATATTGCAGCCCTGAATCTCCGTGTTGCTGTATTTCATTCATTGCTGTTATATTTTTTCAGAAGCATTTATCAAATCTGTGTGTTTTACTAACGTGTGGCAGAGGTCTCATCAATTTGACTCAAGATACTTCTTTGTCAAACTGTGAAGAGTATACCTCAGAGTATGCTAATTTGCTTTAGCAGAACCTGAAGGTTGAATTTGAACTTTTTTCTAGTGTTGTGAAAAATAAAACTTTTTTAAGGTTAAAAAATGCCTGTCAAATTAATTGTGTCCTTTTTTTAAAAAAAAATTTAAATAATTTATGTATTTGGTCCATGTTATTAGAAGCTTTTTCAGGTTGCTTTTTTTTTTCTTCCTAATCTAGAAGGGGGAGATTAAATGGCCATGTTTTGGAAATGGGGATAAATCCCTCTGAAGTGGCTTTAATAAACCTTGCTTCATTGTTGAGGTCCGTCCTTTGGAGGAAGCATTGACAGAGCAGTTGAAGTTTTCACCTCCTTTGATGTATGAGGGTTTGACATCTCTTCAAAATCACCGTTGCTTTAAATAGCCCCAAATACTGCTTTGAAGCAAGATGAGCAGGAAAAGCGAATGACTGACGAGACAAATTTGCTGAAGAACTTCCCATTTAGCCAAAAGGTGAAACTGGTTTTCATCTAGCATTCCCAATTTACAGTAAGACTGATCAACAGAAGACCCACGTGAAGTGTTTCTGTACACATGCTCCAAATCAGTTTCTGATCAGATAAATCACATGCCTATGGCTGTGGGTTTTTTAATAAACTTGCAGATGCAGATTTTCAAAGCCCTTTTGTTGAAAAGAATTCATTTTATAACAATGAAAAATACAGGGCTGTTACTTTATAATGTCAGCTTTTGCGGGGGCATATCTACAGCGCGGAAGAGGATGTTTGCTGTTTTGTTTTTCTAACTGTGCTCAAAGGAGAGCTTGAAGATCAGACAGTGTTGTCACTTGGTCTCTTTCGATATTTCTGTGAGTTCATGACATTGTCTTGTGTTTCAAGCTAGCCATGGTTATAGTTCAGTTCTGGGAAATGACCTGTAAGTTGCTGGTTTCTTTCTTATGACCTAAGTATAATCTAGGTGGGATCTGCATGCGTCCATAAATAAAAAGTACATGTACCTTTCTGTAACTTGAGTAATCAGCTGAAAACAGTGTGAAACACATCCTTGATTCCTTATATGCTTTGAATATGCCTTACTTGATGTGGCAATAATTGTGAAAATACTTGCATATTAATTTGCCTCCTATGCCTTGCGTTTTTCCAGAATGGTTTTCTGGGTCACTGACTTCTTTCCTGAATTGCCAGAACCTCAGTCTTGGGGAATGGACCCAAATATTCAGAAAACCTTGGAGTATGGTACATCTTTTTCTGATTGAGAGCAAAAGTCTGGTGATCCTTCCACTGTAAGGAAGAAATCTAGAATACCTAGAATCTGATTGAGCTTTAGAGATACTGAACCTAGTGAACAGAACTTGCCACCTGCTTCCTTTGGCTCTGCTGGAATTGGCATCTAAATGCAAGAAAAAAAAGTAAGTCCAATCCAGTATGTTTGCTTTTTTAAAAAGTGCCATTTGTCCTTCAGGTTTCCTTTTTATTGAAGTGGTGAACACTTTATTCAGTTACCAGTTGTTTTATTTTCAATTTGGCATTTGCTTTTCTCTTCCTTTTTTTTGTTTTGTTGCTGTTGTATACCTTGGGTGCAGCAGTCCTATACGTTGCCTGGCACGCTTGAAGCCTGGTCTGTAGCATGACATCTGTGTGGTATAGAATCCAGTATTTTAAGTATGAAATGTGTTAAAGAATTTCTGTTGCTGAGCAGTCACCTGCCAAGGTGAGTGGCGTTTAACTTTAAATGTGATTTGCCAATAGAGGGTGTCTGTAATCTTAATTTTGTCAACAATATTTCTGAATTACATAATTTTAGGGATAGGGAAGAGGGTTGAATCTTTAAGTCTTTTTTGTCCATGCTGTTTCTGACAGTTGAAATGTTACTGACCAAAAACATATTTATGTTTGTTCAGCACAAATAGACTCTTCTGTAAGAGTTACCATCTGTTTCATTTCTTCTGCATCTGTGAAAAGTGTTTTGTTTTTTCTTTTTTCCTCTGGGTAGACTTACTCTTATTTTTCAAATCTGTAGTAGATGATTAGTAGTTTGTTTTGGTTTTGTTTGTTTTTTTGTAAAGCCCATTTGTCAATTCATTACTTAATCGCAGATACACTCCATGCAAGTACAATTTAAAAGCAGCTTATGATTATGAGACCTTCTCTTGCATTTTTGGTTTTGACAGACGCGTTGAGTATTTGACTCATGTAGCTTTTTTCCAGCAGAGGGAATTTTTGACTCTTTCCTCCAATGGGTTTGATACAATACACAGTTGTACTTGTGCTCTGGGGTAGCTGATGCTCAGCTCTATTGTCATGTCACAATCTCCTCCTCTGGTGTAGTGTTTGGTTATTGTATTAAGCTGTGATCAATCAAGCTATTTCAGCTGCAACTGAGCTGCAGCAAGAGATTATCAGCTTCTCACTGCCTCTTGCTGTCCCCTCAGGCCTGCCAGTCTCTTTGCGCATGTTGTCACTCCTTAACCCAATTCTGCCAAAGTGTTCTAGGTTAGAAATACAACCAGACCACTTTGAGAAGGCTGGGGATGAAGTTGCAGCTACAGCTATAACCTTGGACCAACAGCAAGACCAGGAGCATTAGCGTTAACTTTGGTGAGGATTACATTTAATTTCTGGGTGTATCTTTCTGCAGCAGTGGCAGTTCTGTTCCTGCTGACTTAAAATAGATTTGAAATTGTTCAGCATTGAGGAAGAAGCAGGCATCGCCTTGTAGAACCAACACTGAAGTCAGTGACAGCGTAGTGGTTACAAGGTTTCCCAAGTGCTCTAATAGAGGTCAGCATGGGAAAACTTTTGAGAGGGAATTGCAATCCTTCTCGTCTCAGGGAAAAACACTCCCGGTATAAGTGGAGAATTGCTGACAGCTAAGATCTTTGGTATGTTAACTAAGACACTGCAAAAAGTTTTATTTATTTATTTAAACTCCCCTCTGGGGAGTTTATAGTTATCTACCTTTTGGAGATCATTCTTAAAAAGAAACTTTCTTTTTCCATGGGTGTTGATGATAGTTGATTGTGTTTCTTTTTAGAACTGGTAAAGCACCACTCTTGCACGCTGCTTTTAAATTTATTTTTTCCTTTGAGAAAAAAGCATTCATTATATGGCTCGTGATGTGAGGTTTGCAGAACTTAATGTAATGAACATGACAGGGCTTGAAATGATACAGTGGAAAAAATCCCTGGCTCAAGGTACTTTTAAAAACAAATTAGTTTTCTATGCCTCTTGACTGATTTTAATGTGGTACTTTGGTGGTCTTTTTTTTTTTTTTTTTCCCCTTTTTGTTACTCTGTTGAAAGCTTCAAGGAACTACCAGCTAACCTGTGGCCTTAGAAACACTGTGCCTTCATTTGTAGTTGAAATGTCCAAAATAAGATCTTTTCTGCTTTTATTAAAAAAAAAGAGAGAGAGAGAGGGAGAAGGTTCAGGCAGTTGTCAATAGTGGACTGTTTTAGTCATGAGTGGATTGTTTTTATGGCTCCTGTGTAAGTAAATAACGGTAACAGGTGACAGGAGGACCGCTGCATGTTGTAGAATATTATTTGGGATGATGAACCTGAATCGATGAAGGATTTTATTTTTTTTTTTTTTTTAATTTTTTTTAATGCACTGGCTGAATGAATCATTTTGTGACTGTGAGGATGTTTGAGCAATACGTAGTCTCTTGAAACCAGCACGTGTGCTTATAGTAGAGCTATTTGTGATTCACTTGTATTTTATGACAGACTAGTTATAATCCCTTCAGTTTTCATTAATGATCATTGTAAATCCTTTGAGCTTCTTCACGTAATTTGTACATTCACTAACTTTAAAATGCATCTCTGGAGGAACAACATATTTAACAGCACTTCAGGAAAAAAAAAAAAAAAGCCTGTTATCGAAATCTTGCAGTCAAGTCCGATAGGACTTTAGAGCAGTATTCTTTCTGACATGTTTTTGTTTAAAGAGTTTTTTTTTATTGTTTGCTCTGTTTTCTTTTCTTTGCTAGTAAACCAATTTGCTGTGTCTAAGTCAAATTCCTTCAGTATCTTGTTTTTAAAATACATTTAAAAAAAATCCTTTGCGCAGTTTATCCGCAACAGAAGCGAAGCTAGCCAGCCACAGTGTGTGCTTACAGGCTCAGAGTCTTGCGGTTGCCAGACGTGAGGATGGATTCTGCTGAGCTACAGTGACTACATGGGAAAGTGAGTGCTCTAAAGTGTAGTAGGTTTTGCTACAGTTATATTTACAAGCCTTCACACTTCTGGAGGTGCAGAAAACCAGACATTTCAGCAACAATTTGCTTCATAAACACTGTTCCTTGAAGTTGCAGATGCACTTGATTTAGGACAGTGTTCCAAGAGTTGCTGAACCTTCAACACAAGCAGGCCCGTTGATGTCAAGGGAATTAATGTATATAACTTAAAGCATATGCTAAGTTGAAAAGAGATGTAAAACAGAATGTTACTGGATTTTCTAACTTCTAACCTGTTCTTCTGTACTTCTGGGAGTAAAAGGGCACTTTCTTCATTCTTATTTTTGCAGCTTGGTTATTCCTTCTTGTTCGCCTTTTTAAGATTTAGGTTTTTATTTGTATTTTTCTAAAAAAGAAACCTGGTAATTGTTCCCCATCTCTGCCTGTACTTGAACTACATAGAAATGACTTTACCAAGATAAACATATGAGAAAAAAAAAATTGTTTGGGAATATCTGAGCAGGCAAGACATCTCTCGGAAGAACATCCATACCTAGTGTGCTAAGTTAAGAGACCGTTCAGCCTAGACACATGCCGTGTTTGAGTGACTCCACTGTGCTAGCCTTTTGCTATTTTCTGTGGCCTTTGCTCTTTGCCTGCAAACTGGACTTTCTCTTCCCATCTTTTGCAGTAGCAGACACTCAAGGTTATCCCTTCTTAGCACCCATATTCTTGGACTTTATTCTCTCGTCTGCAAGCTTTCCCCTTCCTAACCAAGTCAAAGCTCATTCTTTCCTCCCCAGCAAAGTTGTGATCTGCATTGTCTCATGTTGTGATCCTTGTAGTGGACAGTGCTTGAATCTTGTATTGTGCAGCTCAGACATGGACTGTGAAGCTCTTTGCATAGGTGACAAATGTAATTAGTCCCATTTTACAGATAGGCAGGATGATCATCCGTAAAATCATGTGTAATCAGTGTTGGATCTGGGGAAATACTTTTGATCTGAGACGCTATTCCAGCTGTTTAAGAATGCATCTGGTAGGTAACTGGGAGTACCTATGGCCACCACCCTGATATGTTGCTGTGCAGCGTTATGAATGTGAGTGCGTTCATGAACAGATGCTGAAAATCTGTTTGAGTTTCTCTTGACTGAGCCTCAGACGTTGATCTGTCCTTGTTCTTCAATTGCACCAAAGTTTAGGCCACAGCACTGGTTCCTTTTTTTCCTTTCCTTTTTCTTCTTTTATACAAACAAAATTTCGAAGCTTACATTGCCTTGGCCATGCCTCTTTAAATATAGATTATTTTATCTGACAAGCCCTGGATTTTGGCTGTACCTTCTCTTCAGCAGACTTGTGTTTTTAAGAGGAGGTCACCACTTGAGCGTGAGAAAAAGTGGTTTATTGAATTGCAAAAGAGCATACTTGTCTCTTTGAATTCCTCTCTGAACAGCCGTACATTATGTGTATTGCTGTTTTGAATTGGCCTCCTGCATTTGGCAAGCACAAATGGAAGTGGGTAGTGGAGCCAGAATGTTGCATTCGCTCTTCTTAGTGCTAGATCCTGACGGTTGGTGTGTCTTTAGGTTTCATTGAAGTTACCATACTATGAAGTTAGTGAAATGGGTGTTTGTGTGTATTGGAAGTAGCTTGTAATAGTCCATTTTGTTTCAGTGTTTTTCATGATTCAGAATTTTTCACCCTATATTCACATCGAATAAATCATGGCATTAAAATGCTTCTGGTAAGGTAGAATAAAATGTATGTCCTGAGGCAAATACATTAGAAATATGAACTTTTTTTAATGTTTAACTTTGGAGACCTATCTCTGTTTAGCACGTTGTAATTGTGATCCGTGTTCCATAAATGTTGCAAAGGGGATGTTAGACCAAAACAGTGGCGGCCGTTTGTGGTATGTCAGTGCAAAGTGACTTCCTCAATTACAGAAAAGAATGTAAGAAGAATATATATTGAGGGGAGAATTCTCGATATTGTTATAAAATTTAGCTTTCATTTCTGCTTCCACTGAAAGTTTTAGGAAAACTTAGTTTCAAAGATCCCAGAGAAGTACTGGGCGCACAGAACTAATAGAAAATAATTTCACTTTGTTGCTTGGAAAAAGAAAATCTGCATGTGTCCCTTCTTTCCTGGCTGTCCTCCAGCTGCTGTTGGTGACATCAAAATAAACTCTGCCTTTTGGGCAGAGAGGGGATTGTGAGTTTGATCACATGCTTATTCCAGCTGCAAATATTTGTTTATTCTGGGACTAGGAATCATTTTTGTTTATTGCATGAAAATCCTTTTCCCTCCTTGATCTCCAGCCCTCACTATAAATGAGGTCTTCACACATTCTACTTCTCTGCCTTTTTTGTGTGTGTGTACACGCATGCGCGCGCTCACACACACGCGTATATGAAAGCCCTTCTCTGCGTTTGATTGAGTCAGTAATGCATTGATGTATACAGACTCTCATCTGCTCATAAAAGCAAGTGTATCTTGGTAAATGGGGCCTGGAGGCTTACAAATAAAATGTTTCTCTGCTTCAGTTCAAATATAAAAATCTGAGCAGCTCATCTTTTATGATTTCTGTATGGCACGCTTTCTGTTTTTAACAGCTACAGCAAATATGAAAGCATTGTCGTTATTGGCAAACTAATCATGCCGAATTTATTTGGCCTTTCAGAGGCTTTCTCTAATTGAGCTGTTAAAGAAATCAGTTAGCCAGAAGATATGCAACAGGAAATAATAAAACCAGTTTTCTTTGGGGAGTATTTTTAATTCATATGTTGTAGATTTGATATTTAGAATTAAATAACGGAGAGACTAGTAACTGCAGACTGTTCCAAAGGGAAGTATAAACAAAGGATAGGAATTTCCCTCCTGAAAAATAAATTTCTGGGCTGGCAAATCAGTCCTCTCTTTAGTCCCAGATTGATATTTAAAATTTATTTAACTTTGCAGCGTCATCCTTGTTTTGACGCATTGTCTGCCAAGTGCTGTCCATGAGTTAATTTATCTTGGCATTGACTTTTATCTAAAACATAGATATTTAACTGAAGTCAAGTACTCAAAATTACATAGACCTGTTTCAGTGAGATTTTGCCTAAGAAAAGTTAGAGAATTGCTCCCCAGCATAAAATCGTTGATGGTCTCTTTCTCAGCTCCTTGTTCTTTGGTTTAAGTATTAGTCTTTTCTTACCTGTATAAGAAGCTCAAGGAAAACTACTTAATTGTAAGACAGATTTAAATTGTTTGAATGCTGCTTAACAGGGTGCTGCAGCTTCAAATTTTAGGATGATTTAACAACAATAACAAAAAAACCCTGCATTGGTTAAGCTGCAGGAGACACATGTATCTAATCTTTTTTCCAAAGTCTTTTTGTCGTATTTGTTTTTAAATTGTTTCTTTCCTAGTGTTTGAGATTCTGACTTTTCAACTGTATCTTATCTTGTTCTTTTGCAAAGTGCATACACAGAATATATAAGACTTTGCAGTTATGAGTTATTTAGTGCTGGAGCAGGAATTAAGAGCGTGTTCCCATCTTTCATACAAAGGTTCTCCCTAGTGAAGTCTCAATCCATTGCCCTCCCTTGAATCAAACTCCTAAAAGTAACCACCTTGTAGGAGATGGCTGGGAAAATAAATAGAATAAGTAGGATAATCAGAAATTTGGGATGAGGGTCAGGGTAGAAAGGTTCATAGCCACTGTGGCTTGTCTTCCCCTTTTCGTTTAAATTGTAAGGTCTTTGGTAGAGAATCCCTGTCTCTCATGGATGGCACATTTCTGAACATGCTGTTAAACTTTACTAAATACTAATAAAAAGTAACAGCCCAAGGCATTTTTTTATGCAAGAAGTGTATTCCTTTCACTAAGACCATCTGTTTCTAAACACAGAACCAAATGACAGTGCTTTATTCCTCAAAAACTTAATCTACGGAACATACCACCAAGTTAGTATCAAACACTTCTTTCGATGGAAACTCAGAGCTGGAAGCCAGATATTGGTTATCGTCCCGAACTTAGTGTTGAATTGCTGTATGAATTTGGGCAGCTCTTTGAGTTGATATCTTCATCTGTAACATGGATGGGGTAATGGGGAATCGGCCAGAAAAAAAAAAACAACAAAAAAACCCACCAGAACAGGAAAGGAAAGGTTCAGTTGTATGAAGTCTGTAAGGATACCTGAAAGATCTTTAGATGGAAAAATAATGCTCAGCTTCTGAAAACCGAGCATTTCAAAATGACTATCACATATGGCTTTGAGGCTGTCGTGGTTTAACCCCAGCCAGCAACACAGCACCACGCAGCCGCTCACTCGCTCCCCCCCCACCCAGTGGGA
>JAVKLA010000081.1:2850104-2893533 GCA_034782735.1 Sagittarius serpentarius
ACACTGAAAACACAGCACTGTACCAGCTACTAGGAAGACAATTAACTCTATCCCAGCCGAAACCAGGACAGAGGCCTGCATATAATTTGTAGGGTTGAAGATGCCATTCTTAACTGAAAGTTGAAGCTACTGCTCTTTTTGATAACTGGTGCCAAGTACATTGGTAAAAATACGTTGGCTGTGTCACGCAACCTTTCTGCACTTGCTGGTGTTTTGCCGCTTCTTTTAATTCAAATGAAGTTTCCGTGTATTTCCTTACCTCTGTGTCATTACTGTGGCTTTGGGAAGCAGTATAGTTATGCCATAGGAGATATGTAGATTGCATCGAGAGTAATTGACATTTATTGTACCATGTTTCAAGAAACACTACATATTCACCACGCTGATGCAGTTTGTTCCCAGCTTTTTGGCAGCTGCAACTCTGCGTTTGCAGGAGGAACTCTGTAGAGTCAGGCTGCAAGCTCGCTGGCATGTTTCCTAAAGGTGCAAGTATTACTTGAGCATATTTTAAAATCTATTTTCTTCTGTAATTGAATGGTTAGCTTCGTTTTTCTTCCCTTATTGCTTCCCAGCGATTAAGTTCCATCTTCCCACTAAAGGGCAGCGTAGTAAGAGTGGTAGTAATAGGTAGTAAATGGTAGTAATATAGGGGTGGAGGCATGACATGGAATTTAGCTGAGCGTGGTGCTGTCTCATTTTCCTCGATTTACATTGAACAAGAGCGGAGTAGAAAGGACACCCGAAGGAAA
Organism: Sagittarius serpentarius; assembly: GCA_034782735.1. Taxonomy (NCBI): domain Eukaryota; kingdom Metazoa; phylum Chordata; class Aves; order Accipitriformes; family Sagittariidae; genus Sagittarius; species Sagittarius serpentarius. The sequence continues at coordinate 2,850,854 of JAVKLA010000081.1, forward strand.
CAGATGCTTTGAAGTGATAGCGTTGTGAATTAGTACCTGCCAGTCACTGCACTGGAGGCACTGTGTCTCCTCCTGATGAGGCATCAGTCCAAAAAGCATCGCTAGGTTATTATTTAATGTAAACTAAGTGTGTCTGAAGGTCTGGTCTTCCTCCCAGTCTATAAAGATGATCAAGCCAGTGCATTTCACAGGCCAGTCAGCTTAAACTGATGTATCTTTATGGATCTTAAGTGGAGCTAAAACCCGCTGAGGATTTAGTCCTTTGTGGTTTTGGAAAAATTGTGTCATGATAGTGTAGGACTGTATGTATGTGTTGTGTATAGTAATCTGTGAAGAACCACTAACCACACGCTGTGAATACATTTACATAAAGCATTGTTAAATGTTCTGCTCTGGTTTTTATAGTGCTGATGAATTTATAAACTGTTTAACATATCAAGTTATAAAAATGTCTAAATTAAAGGCAGCATAAGATCTTTCTGCTGGGTAGAGGTTTCCTTTTAAGTGGCCATGATGCCTTGAAATTACTAGGATTTCTTATTTTGGCATTAAATTCCAAGCTTTGGACAATACTGCAGATGCTTTGGAGCTGTGGGCGAGATACCACATCTTTCAGACCTGGCAGACAACAAATGGGAAGTTACCTGGAACATATGTTGACCAGAACTCTGTTCCAAATTCTGTATTTAGCTCAGCGTGGATGTGGCAAAACAACGAGAGCTGTTTTCTAGCTGAGTTTACTGAGGTTGAAATACATACCCATCTCTGCAAATTCCTGCGAGAGGTCAAATTTGCTTTTTAAGTGGTAAGTGCAACTGGGCCGAGCCTGTTTAAGTAAGATTAATGGGATGGGAGGGGTGAAAACAGCATTTTATTTCTTTTTATTTTTTTTTAGTCTCAGAAGATGATACACCTGTTCAAAAAGGTATCAGGGCCTGGAGGGCACTAATAAGCCTTAATGGCCCTGACCAGCCTCACCTGGGGCCTTTACCCACACCCATGGGCCCAGGAAGTTCAGCCTTTCGGCCCTCCTCTGTCTCTACCTGGGCTGTGCTGGAGGAGCGTTGGGTCTTTTGCTTGGCTACAGCCATGCCTGTGGCTGCCCCCAGAGCCCCTTGATCTGGACCTCAGCCTGCAGACTGGCTCCCTGGCTTGGCCTCAGCCCTCTCCAGTCGCTATGGACCTGCCTGATGTTCACTGGACCTGACCCAAACCCTGACCTATGGATTGACTTCCTAGCTTGACCTCGGACCTGCCTCAACACCGTGATACCTCCTTACGGTCCGGACTCTTGGTTGGACCTGGCCAGTGTCTCTGGATCAGTCCTGCTCACCTTGCTCGGGTGCGGTGGGGCTGGGCCCTGCCATGCAGTGTTGCTGCTCTCTGACAAGACCAGAGGCACCTAAGCTAGAATATAATTTATTTTGGCTGTTTGTCTCTCAGAATCTGTAAGCAAGCTTATTTTTACACAAGTTTGTTCTTACAGGAATTCGACAATTTAACAGTTGAATTCAGCTTGTGTGTGCAACCAGCGTATCGGAAACAGGTATGTTTCAAAAGGCTTTGCTTTTTGAGAGTCTTTCTCTAGTTTGCTTTCTTCGTCTTTTTCTTAGTTTTTTTATTAAATGTAAATGCTTGGGATTAGGTATTTTTCACAGTTCAGCCTCTCACTGGTTCTAATGGTTCTGTTGAAAAAAGTGAAAAGCTTTCTGGAGAGCCATACTCAAGCAGTGTATGTGTTAAGCCTCTTGCTTCCCCCGCAGCTTTAATTCCAAATCGGCATCCTATCCAGGTCTGCTACTGCGTTTTCTTAATCCTAGGAAGTTCAGGGGTTTGTGTGTTTTTTTTTTTTTTTTTTTTCCTCCCTCCAGAGGAATTTTAATTATTTTTGGTAGCACATGTGTGGGGGGGGGAAAAAAAGAATTAAAAAAACCCCCCAAACCCCTTTTCCTTTAGTGTGAATGTGAAGTCATTGCTATTGTCAACTCTCAGTGGGTTACTTGCATATAAATAAATTAAAGGGGGGGGGGGAGTAATCTTTTGTTAACGTTGCATTCTGTTACTTGTGGCTGCTATGGTAACAGATGAGAGAGAGAGACAGTGCTTGCGTGGTAAAGCTTAATGGCAAAGCAGCAGAATGTAGTGATGAATTTAGCGGGAGGAAGAAGTGAAGAGAGCACAAATCCTTTAGCAGTGCTGTGAAATGAGTCACCAATTAAGCCACAGATGGGGAAGGGCTTCCACATTTATTTACAAATGATTTAAATCAGATTTCGTTGATTATATTTAGAGCAGGAAGAGTGACAGACTGGAACTTTGGGGAGCAGTAAATTAGACTGCATCTTTTTCAGATGGGTCTTTTTTTCCCCACCTTGAATCAGCTCCTTCATGTAGCTTGTAAAGGTGTCATTGCAGTCGTGATTGTTTCTTAAGTGGAGTCCTGAATGATGTTCCTGACTCTGGACCTTGCCTACGAAAAGTCGGTGAGCCGTTTTTCCCCGTCCCCGTTTCAGGATTTTGGTCTGTAGAGGTGCACTTTCCTGTTTCATCCTGTTAGGCTGAAAATAAAGGGGTTTAACTCTCTCTCTTAAGAGGATAAATGGTGAATGTTTTGACCTTGCTTTCTTCTTTTACCCTTCGTTAGCATAAAGCACCTCTTGCACACTTCAAAGCTTGGCTGGAATAGCAGGCCGTGTCATAAATCAGGATTGAGTTATGAAGGGAGGGTTTTATAGGAAAGACTGCAGAATGTCATCTTGTGCCATGCCTGGCTTTAGGTAATAACTTTGAACTTGATAAATGTGATGAACCCAATTCTGTACTTGGCTGGTTAGTGGCCCCTAGTTTTTAAATTCACAAACTTAAACTTTTGTTGGGTGGTTGGGATTTTTTTCCCCCCATATGTGTTCTGGCATGACTTCTATTATGCTGAATTAGAGAGTGATTTCTTTGAGCTCTTGGGGAGAGTACTTGCCATCTCAAGTTGCTCTTGGTGAAACATCAAGAGGGAATTATAATTACTGTTGCAGTGGGAGTGTTTGTGGTAGGTAGAAAGTTCCAGAGCACAGACTCTTTTCTGCAGAAACTTCACCCAAAGCTTTAGCGTCGTGGGTGTCATGTAATGGAAATGGTTCCAGAAGTTAGTAAACAGATTATTTACTGTCAGTAAATAGTGGCAGACGGTGTAAATTTCACAGCTGTGAAGTTTTTAGCAGTGCAGGGTTTTCAGAACTGCTGGAGGGAAGGAATGGGACATGACAGGAAAGGCAAAGGGGAGGGGTTTGCAAGAACAAGTGAAATGTGAGATGGAAACCTGAAGTGAAAATGGAGTGGCGGATGCTTAGAAGGCTGTCAGGGGAAGGGACAGAGGAGTGACAATAGGGTTATTTTTGATTACTTTTTATTTTCGTGGAGAGATGAGAATGCGAGAGGAAGATTTTTTGCTAGGAAAGTTAGAGGTGGATGAAGGATCTTGTGAAGAGCATTTTGGCCAGACTAAAGGACCAAAAAAGTAGTGTACCTCAGCTGCACTAGTAAGAGGGAAAATCATGGATATTGTGAGTGGTGGTTTCCTCGTTAAAACTGAAGTGCTAGGGAAAGAAGTGAACAAGCTAGAGAAGGCAGAAAAATGCCTTGTTTACTGCAGATGCTTTGTTCTCTACAATTTGTATCTTTGTGTACCCTGAAAGGGTGTTCTGCCATGACACGCTTTTGGAGATGGTGTTGGCACTTTAAAAAGCTTGCATCTATATTGTCTTTTTTCAGATTTTGATTTCATTAATTGAGAAGGTAGAACAATATGGCATGACTCTTGTCAGAGCTGGGTATGGGGTTTTCTGTGTTGCTTCGTGTTTTGGTATTACTCTTTCTGCCTGTAACTGGAAGCACAATACCTGAGCTTCGTGAGGGTAGAAGTAGGTGGTGATTGGAACAGGGTAGGAGAAGAATTAACTGCCATGAAAAACCAATTTTTATGTATTCTTCAAAACTAAGCAGAGTTGTAAATACTGGGAAGTTAAATTTGGGCCTCCAGTATGTGCTGTGAGCTTGTTAAAATGAGTACTCTGTCACTGCTGGGCAGGGAATATGTCCTTGCCATCCTCAGGAGTTTGTGGAAGAAGTCTGCTTTTACAAAGTGAGAGGCTTTGTGGGACCTTATCTGTCCTGTTTGATTATCACACCCTCTGGGGAGAGATGGAGCAGGTCTATAAAGGACTGTTGATTTCCATTTCAGGACAGGCCTTGCAATAGGATGTGGGAGGGAAATACTCTTGGGTCCTTTACAGCCTAATTCTGGTTGTGGGAATAGCCTTATTTTGCAAGCTTCTGTGGTTTGAGATGTGCCCTGAAGGGTAAGGCTGAAAGACTGCATTGTAGGATTAGTCCTGCCTGAGCTGAGAAAGGCAAGCCATCGTCTTGCCTGCAACATCTTTGTCAGTCTTGGAAATAAATTTTTTGTCATTGTTTAAAGGAAAGGCCCACTAAGTGATGGGTTTCAAACAGTGCTGCTGTGCAAATGATTAATAGTAACACCCTAGATTATTACTGGCTTACTGTTTCCGTTCTCGGTTTCACTTGTATGAAGTATATTTCATCCCTAGACACTTTTTTTCTTTTTCTGCTCCATAAACCAGCATAGTGCTGAATAGCTGATTTGAGCAAGAAGCATCTTGTTAAAGGTGACTGTAAACTGAAGGTAAAGTCAAGGTAATTTCTTTGCCTCTGACAAAGCGGTCCCTTTTCTTGAGATAGTTATACCGTTCCTGCTAAGGCTGGCTTTATTCCCTGATAATTGTAAAGCAAAATTATTTTGGAAAAGTTGGGATTTTTGCTTTGGAAATGATTTAAGCCGAACCAAATTGCAGATAGGGATTTAAAAATGAAAAATTTTTTTTTTCAACACCCACTTTCACTACAGACGATGATTACTTAGCTGCTGTGTGCTGTGCATGCAGGATGTGCTGAATTCTTGCTGTTCTCTTGGTGGGCCACAGTCACGTGCCAGTTTTGGCTGCCAGGGCAAGGCATAAAACCATGTATTGGGAGAGCTGAAATGTTGCAGGGAGATCACGCAGTTACTTACAGCATGTGTATCTGTTTTATTTGGTGAAGTCGGTGTGTTGTAATTACTGAGCTGCTAACAGTGCTCTGAACTAATAAGGGGAGCTGTCTCCATTCCGGACACAGAAAGGGAAAAGCATAGAGGAGAAAAACTGTAGGCATTTGAAGTCATTGGGAAATAAAGATGCTCAGCAAAGCCTTTCCTGTGTCAAACAAAAAATGAGTCTAGAGCTTGAAAGAGAACAGGGGTGCTTGACTTAGACTGCTCTGCTGTGAAGTTACTCTCATTTTCTAGCAAGAATCCTGTTGGTGTCATTGTAGTGTCGGTAATAAATCGAACCATAAAATGTTCATTTCCTGCTTTACAGTGATTTCCACAGAATTTTCTCAGTTCTGAGTAACTAGCCCAAACAAAACATGCTCTTTGTTTCGACCTGGCTCTGTTGGGAAGCTCAGATTTTGACCCTTCATACAGCACTTTAGGATTTTGGGTTTTGGCTGGCTTTGTTTGGTGTGGGGCTTTTTTGGGGTTTGTTTATTTTTTTTGGGGGGGGGGGGTGGTGCATGATTGGAGTGAAGGGACAGTGCATTTGAGGCTGTTGTTTTGAATTTTGTTCATTTTCACAGCTAACTTACAATTCTTCTAAGAGAAATCTTCAGCCTTACTCTGTAATTGTACTCGAGTCTGTCATCTGTTTGTTTGACTGTTGCATGATTAGCCTCTCTAGCCTGTATTTGCCTCTATCAGCTCTCTGCTTGGGACTGAAGGGCAGTGTATGCAGGGTGAAGTCTGATCACAACTGCGGAGATGGATGTGCGTAGCATCAGGAGAGAAGAGGCAAGTGAGATGAATTGAATGCTTGAAGCCGGGAGGGCTGGGTATCTTGAGGAGAGGCAGGCTCATTGTCCTAATGATTAGGAGAAAATGCAACTTGTAAAGCAAAATGAGCCAGTGTATGGTGGAAGTGGGAAAAGGATCGCCTGCTAGTTCTTGGTGAAGGTACTGAGTCCCTCCGGACCGCTGGGCACTAGCTGGAGTTCAGGGTGCTCAGTGCTCCTGGAGATCTGGCCCCAGAGACAGTCAGATGGCTGCCATTTCCTGACAGCTCTGAAGAGGTTTGACAAGATCAGCACAAAGTAATAGTCTCAATCTTTTCAAGCTGCCCAAAATGTGGGTGGACAACTCAGTGCCTTTAATAGCCATTTGTTTTCTATGGAAGGGAACAGCTATTTTTGACTCCTTGCTGTCATTGACCTTTAATACTATGAGGGACAAACTGTAGAAAAAACAGTTTTGAACACCATAGTGTAAGCATTGCTCACTAAGTACAAAGAAAATTCCTTTTTACCTGGCAATTGCTTAATATACAGGTATAGCAGCACACCTGGAAGGCCTTAAAAAGTTGGGCAAGATGAGACCTGGCAAAAGCCATTTTGCCTGAACATGTTTCAAATTCCCTACTAAAGAGAAGATGTATATATGTTGCTCTCAAGAAACTGTAATTGCTTCTGCGTCCTTTAACAGGCTGCGTTTCCAGTGTTCAGCGGGGCTTTGTATGCTCTCAAGAATATTTTGTTACCAGTAAGAATGCATTACCTTTATTCCGTATCTTTTCAGTGACAGTGTCTGCAGGTAGTGAACTCGGGTTGTGATACTGAGGTGTATGCGATATGGGAGGCACAAGGCTTCTGTATTTTTCTTGGCAAACCTTGTATTTGCTAGTCAAGCTTTTTTGCGTGGTTAGAGTGGGCTTATGGTTGTGATGCCCTCAAGGTTTGACATTGCTCTGGGCAATTAGCTAGAGGCTTCCACAGAGTCATTAACTATCTCAAAGTGCCATCAAATATGAAGATACAGGAGACAAAACTTCTCTTTCTTCCTGAATATAGGTTTAGAGCGTATCCTTTTAAAAAAAGAAAAGAAAAAAACCATACAAAGATCAAATATCCAAAAAAACCCAAAGCAAAAACCCCAAATCCCACCCCTCCAAATCCTGAAAGGCCTCGGACCAGGCAACCAATGTACTTCTAGCCTTTGCTAGGCATAAGACATGCAGCTATAAGATTATTATAACTGCTTTGCGCTGTTTTTTTCATGTAATTTTAGCTATGAGAATCCGTTGCTGGAATTCTAAAATACCTTATATTGAATTATGTAAAGCATTAATCTTTAAATCTGGTAGAGATACTAAAACTGCTGGGATTATTAGGCTTTTCTGGTAGCACATCTACTCGTGTAGATCTGGTGCTTTCTCAGTTGCCAGGCCTCGAGGGGTGTGTCTGATATTATTGACTCTTTATTTTTGATAGGAGTAAGTTTCTAGTCAAACTAGTTTTCAAGCTCTGAAGCTTTAAAAAAGAAAAGAAAGAGACTAGTGCTAATTGTTGGTTTCTTACGAGCGTGGCTTTCCTACAGTGCAGTTGTTGGGGTTGTTTAGGAAAAAATCTGGAGATTGTAATAGGACTCCAGAATGCTACAGGAAGCTTGTTTTTGGACAGGTTTTCAGAACGACTGAATGAGCTACCTTTTTCAAAAGGCAATTTCATTATTTAGTGTAAATTTTATGCATTTTTTTAGAGAAAATACATTCACCGGTACCTTATTATACTTCTAATGAGGGCCAGATGTGTTTCTTTGCTACAAAACTGAGGCCATGATGCAAAAAGGGACTTGGCAGTCCTTTGCAACACAGGAGAAGTGCCTTGCCCGGAGAGAAGAGCAGGTCTTTTGAGGTTAAGATATTAACTTCTATTAATAATTTGAGGGGAGGAAAAAAGCATGGGGATTGGTGAGAGATCATGAGTACTGCTGATTTGTACAGTACCAATGAGGCAACTGCAGAGTCCTTTATAATTAGCAGAAGTGACAGTGTAACTGTCTGAAAACAATTACATTGCAAATAAACAATCTGTGTCATCTAAGTGGTGTTTATTGTCATAATGGAAATTAATTTCAGAAGCTTCAGGGAAAATGGAATATAATGCAGCTGAGCAGTACATACCACGACGAGGCGTTCCTTCTCCTGCAGTTCCCAGACCACGTAGCTCAGTTTGTTCTGACGGAAATGAGTGAGTGGCATGCTTTTTCTGTCAGTTAGGTGACATGCTAAAAGGTAATTTTGATCCATTAGTCTTTACGCTGTTGTGCTTTGTTCAGTGGCGTGTTAAAAATACGCCAAAGGAAACGGACAGAAATATTTTTTAATTTACCAAGCTGTGTGCTGCCGTAAGTGACGTGGACTGGGAGGGCAGCCCCTGCACTTCCGATAAACGAGGCCTGAATTTTCAACCTGGTTTATTCCATTGCCCAAGTTGTCTTTGTTGCCAAGATGAAACTTCACTTCTATGGACATTTCTGTGCAGCAGGGATGATAACATATAGTTGCCTGACTGGGATAAATGCATTTAAAAGGCTGTGATACTCCCACGCAGTATGGCGATATGGGCTATAACAGGAACACTCGGATTCCTCTCTTTCATTTTTATTGCTCCCATTGACTGTTTACACACACTTGTATGTGGGCTATTTGCCTGCCACCATGTTGTACTCCCAGCATGCATGTTTTTACTTCTGCTACTGTGCTTTCTGAGATACTGTTTCTACTGTAGTTATGGAGAACTTGCCCAGGTTGCACGGATGAGACTGAAGACTCGTGATTAAAGGGAGCACCTCTGCATTAGGGCAAGATCAGCATAACTTTCATACAGAACGTAAATCCTGTAAGATCTGCTTTTGGGAGTGTTGTGGACTTCCTAGTGTTCTTGCCAGTTGTGAAGAAAAAGTTGTCTTTTGAATGAGATTCCTCTTAAGTGATCGTGGGTTTGATTTAACATAGCTGAAGTTAGCAGAAACTTTTCAAAAAACAGATCTGGCGTATGACTGTCTATAAGCCCTTTAATAGCAGATGAAATTCTCTCTGAACAGACAGAGCTTTCTGTTTTCTCGGGGGTCTGGCTCGATATATCGAATCTGGGGCTTGAAATGTCATTCTGAAGCTTTCTGCAAAGGGCTGTGCAATGGCTATATATTTTAGTTGTGCATTAAGCTTATTTTAGCTCTTGTAAAATCAAGGGAGTAACAGTCAGAATACCAGACTAGGCATGATGTTTTATTAAAACACTTTCATCTGAGTAGGAGTTGCTCGCTTTTCTTCTTGTGATGCTGAAGATTTTCTGTTTGGAAACAGTTTAAACTGTAGGAAAGATGAGTAGCTGGGCCAGGATGTATGTGGACAACAGTGTATCCTTTCAGAGAGAAGTAAACACATGTTCAAGCAAAAATTTAAAAGAAAAAAAAGTAGTAGTAAAAAATGACCTTTCCTCTGCATTAGCTGCCTTTAGAGGAGGTGAAGCCTCCTGGGGGAGTGGGAGGGGAAGCCTAGAGAAGTAAAGTTTTACTACAGAGAGGGGTACTCAGGAAGTTCAGAGGTGTCCTGTATGCAGAAATAGCTCCTGTGATGGATTGACTGTTTCCTTGTTGTGTTTTTTCAGCAAGTTTTGAATTTTATACGAGTGGTTTTTGAGAGGTGTTTTCTTTAATTGTCATGTTGCCTAGATTTCCTCCTCCCCCCTGCGCAATTTTTTGTTTATTTTTGAATGAGTACCTTTATATGTAAGACTATGGAGCACTAGGGCATCAATATTGTCATAGTAACTAGAACGGCAGTGCTGGCTTTCAGCCAGAAAATACGGTGATTCATGGCTTTCGAATGTGGGTGTCTGGAAATGAAATAGGTTCTGATTCTCAGGTGGATCAATGAAGTAGTATTTGTGTTTGTACTAGGAGGTGTTTTGAACATCTTACTTCCCCACACATCCTTTTATACTTCTACCATTTTAAAAGAACGGGAAGTATGATCTCTAACTATACGCCCAATGTTTAAGCAGTAAATACTGCTCTGTGTGGTGAATACTTACCTGTTTCTTTTTTCCTTTTAGCTTATCTTTAAATTCAAAAAGTATGAAGCCTCTAAGCTGGAATTTTGTAATACAGCACTTTAATTTAATTATGGACGAGTCTGAGAACAGGTTTGTGTACTGTATGTGTGAATGTGGTCTCCGTGTAGGACACGGGAATGTGATAATTGCAGATCAGGGTTTCTAAATGCAACCTCAGTTTCTATAAATGTTGTTTGTGCCCACACTGAATCCTACGTTTTGTTTATATTTTTATATATATAAAGAAAGTAATTGCGGCACGCAAACAAACATAGATGTGAACTGCAAGGCTACATTACGGGCACACGTACTTTCGGATACTGGTGTTGCTGAGGACGAGTGCCGTATCTTTGGGAAGTGCCGCAAGAATGGTTCCTCTTCTTAAGTGGTGGGATCCCTTCAGTGTGTTTAGAGGATATACTTCAAGAGCCTCATCAAACCCCTTAGTTGTATTTAATTGCGCAGGAATTGAGTATGAGTTTGCAATGAGAGGCTAAAATCACACTGAAGACCTGTCTTCAGGGGTCTCTGAAAAACAAAAGCAGTTTATGAATGAAGACATTTTATGTTGTGTTCATCACGAAGAGAATTTGTTGCTTATCTGCTTTGTTTTATTTGTTTTTAGGTTGCTGCTACTGTGGCCAAAGAATTGCGTTGCTCTCTTTTCTGGCCTTCATGGGTTTGTGGGAGTGGATGGGTATAAGATGCATTTACTTAAGCTTTGAGAAAAACCTTGTGTATCAAAATTTTTCACTTCTGTCTTTGAGTTAGGGTGCTTTATCAATTAATAAGGGATCACTCCTGTCAGTAGTTAAAGACTACAGTGAACTAATTTAATAGGTTTTACAAATTTGAGTGCCATATATTCTTAATGATTGCTTGTCTGTTTAAATCTTCTGTTATTACAAGTAATACGCAGGATGACCTTTTTCTCCATTTCTTCCTACTCTTTTGCTTTTGCCATCAACTTTGTGGTTTAGGTGATCAATTTTTCTTTCAGTCACTTGTTTCAGTGGGCTGTGCTAGTCCCTGGATATCTTTTTCCTACGATCAAGGAAAGTCAATTTTGCGGCTAGAGCTGTGGTTTTGCCTTCTGTCAGGAATGTTACAAATGCACATCTGTGTTGAACTCTTGGAGTAGTTCTTCCACCGAGTATTTGTCAGTCAACAGGCTTTGATGTCTGGCATTTTGGGTTAGTTGCTGCTGAGATCATTTATCCTGTGGAATTTTGTAACAGGTTTTTTAGTGCTGCTGTGAGTTCCACACCCGTGGTGTAATACTACTCCTGAAGTTTTAAGTCCCTTTCTCCAGCTGTGCATAAATGGGAACGTTGACATCCCAGGTTCAGCGGGGCAAAAGATTTGGCATGGGTGTATCTTCTACCCATCTGCGTGGCGGTACTGAGAATGTGTGGAGAAACAAGAAACTGGTTACACGTTGCAGCAAAAATGTCCAGGGAGGACTTGGGACCACATATTGGTTTGCTTTCTCATCTCAGAATCTGTTTCAAACCCTCCCCTTTCTGCCTTTTTATTTTAATAAAGCAAAATAACAAGTTTGTTCCTTAACACAATTGTTTGATTATATTCTGAGGCTGTTATGTTTATGGCATGTACAACTGAGAGAGATCAGGTGTGAGGGAGAGAGGAATAGGAAACCTCTATGGCCCTTGTGTGCTTTAAAAAGCATCTCTCTCTATTTCTAAGGTGCCCTAAAATGCTTATTCTTTGATAGGAGTTGTTCTGTGTGGGCTTTTTCCACCCTCTATTAAATTAGTGGGGCTGTTTGTTTGTTTGTTTTGTTTTTTTTGGCGTTTGGTTTTTTTTTTTGTGTTTTTTTTTTTTTTTTTTTTTTTTATATTTTGCTGTAGTGTAGATGCTATTCAACAGGGAAAAGAAGCTGAGTGGAGGTGTTGTCTTGAAAAAGTAGGGAGAGGTCCCTCTGTCTCCCTGCTTTTCCTGTGCTGTGTGCATATTGGCGCTTCATTTGCCTGTTGTCTTTTATGAATAGTGTGGATTTTATATCATCATTGCAACTGGGAATCAATGTGGAGGAGGAGAATGAGATAATGCTTCCTCAAAGGCATCTGTTGCTGCTAAGTAACTTACTGCTGTGCTTTCTACCTCACCTGGTGAAACTGCTGTCTCACAGCTGCCATGGTAAATGTCTACCTGTCACCAGTGGCAAGGATTTAATCTTAGATATTTTAGTCATCGTTGAATGCTCTTCTGTGACTTTATTGTTTTTCTCAAATTCACAGGGATGCTTGTCCTATCTAGAAAATGTTTAAGAAGCCTGTGTATACATAGGTCTTGGAGTATCTGACAGCAGCTAGAGGAGATGTGTCTAAAGGACAGCAGCATACTATTTTGACTCTGGAGAAAAGTGGCACAGTAGCAAGCGCTTGTGTACTTTTATTATTTGCCCTTTAGTCAGATGGGAGCAAAACTAATCAATATTTTTAGTATGAAAGTAAATATTGGAATATAAAGTAAACAAGAGACACAAATTATGGCAATTATTGGTTCTTTCCTGAAAACTTTGGAGATATTTGATTAACTTGTCTTCTTAAATGCAAACAGACTATCAAACAGGAGAACACATCATTGATTAGGAGAAGACAGCACTTTGATTTCACAATTAGGGTAAAGGACAGTGTTTGGATGCAAAGAATGAGCTCGGTTTTGTCCCTCGATAACCAAATTTGACAGCATAGCAGCTGTCCTGGAAATAACTTTATGCAGACAAGTTCTTCTGCAAAGCTTTCATTTTCTTTGTCTCTAAGACCACTGTGGTTGGAATCCACCCGATTCAGCTGTTCTGACCCTAAATGTGAAGCTTTTTGTACGTACTTTTTATAAAGTCAAAACAGAAAAAAAAAACCCAAACCCTGAAATGTAGGTTAGAGATGGTTGTGAGCTAATGGTACTATTTAAAATTAGAATTGTTGGGTGGATTTCTTCCCCACCCCCCCTCCAGTTCTAGATTAAATTGCCATCTTCATTTCAGCCAGATCTGCACAAGGAATTTAAGTGGCCTTTTTTCTTGTATGGAGTCTTGAAGTTTTTCCTAACAACGTTCCAGTCACGGGACCAGATTAATGGGGTTAGAAACCACCTCCTCTGGTAGGATATATCTGCCCCAACTTGTGCATTTAAAAATTGGATGGCTGTGTCTGGGCCTCCTCTGTAGCTGATGCAGACAAATAAGCAAGCACCTCACAATAAGGGTGATAAAGCTGACCTGTCTTTAATGCTTGCCTTAGGATAAGAATAATTCCCCTCTGAGCAGTGGTGTCAGTTTTTTTCCCATTGGCTATAAACGTAATCTAGGGTTGAGCAGCTTGCACTTAAGTTTCTGACACAAGTAGTAGTAAATGTGTAGCTCAAAAAAAAAAAAAAAAGCATCCCTGTATCTCTGAACATTGTTTGCAGATGAAATACAGGTGGGGTTTTTTTTAAACTCTATGCACAAAAAAATTGAGTTCTGGAAAGGCTGTAGGATTTTATAGCTAATCCATGCTTAATTTTCCCCTTGTCTCTCAGAGGAGATCTTTTACCTCGTATTGAGCTCTGCATGTCTGTTGCCCCCCTTCAGAAGAATTGGTGAGACTGTAGGGACTGGGATGTGATTGAAATTGTTGGTGTAATTGCTCTCGTGCAAACTGAAATTGTGTTCATAGTCCCAATTTACATAGACAAAGTATGGCAAGAAAGGCAAACTAGCAAGCAGAGACGCTGTTTTCTTTTCTTTTCATGACCTTCAGTGTTGTGTACCTGTGAGGTAGTCGATGTCCCTGAGCATCCTTTGACCGAAGTGTGCTGCAGAGGAGAGCAGAGGGAGGTGGCGAGCGTAAGTCAGCTTGCAGCCTTTACGCAGGAGCAGTAGTGGGTCAGCAGGCAGGCTTTGCCATGCTTGAGGCAGCGTGGCAGAACTGGCCATCTCTCGTTGAAACAGAGTAAGTGCTTTTAAAATGGGTGTGCTTGGCTCTTTTCACTTTTTTGAATCCCAAATACTCAGGAAGAAGCCATCACAGAGAAACAGTGGAGGTTTCTCTGAATGTGCTGGGCCTGTTGGGGCAAGAACTTGGTTTGCCTTGAAACCTTATCCAAAGCTTAGCTAGAGCTGAAGATTAAAAGCAGTTAGTGAATTATAAGCATTCAATAATTTCTAATGTATGTTACTTTATCTGAGGGGCCAAAGTTCAGTGAAGGTGACTTTATAACTGTCTTGCTGTTCAGTGGTTGGTACTGGGCAAGTATAACAGATAACTTGCAGGACTGAACTTTTGTTGGTATTAATTTTCCATGCTGCGGTGGAATGCATTTGTAGTATCAGTGTGTTTTGTTTTTTCTTTCCCCTCAAAATCAAAGTTGGACTTCTGGGATAGGGGGGTGGTGTTGTTTACTAGTATTTTAAGCTGGAATAGCTGAATTCTGTAGGAGGACTGAAGTAATACATACCCTTACTGCTGTCGAGCAACATCTCTCTGCTGTGTTTTGACTCCACTGCTTTTACAATGTCTATTCTAGAATTGGAAGGCTGCATGTTTTCCTTTGGTTTTGCAGCCTCCGTCTAAACAAGTTCTTTAATTCAAAGGAGCGAAGTACACCAGAGTGCTTCAGCCATTTTAGTTATCAGGAAGGTATGGGAATCGGTGTGTAGTTACTGAGAGTTCAGCTGATACATTTCATTAAGAAACAAACTCGTGTAAGTTGAGACAAGTCAAAACAGGTCTGAAGAGTGCAGTGTTGTTGTTTATGTCTCTGTGTGTTTAATGGATGATTATTTATTTCCTACGAGTACATTCATGAAGGCAAATGTTTTCCATTTCCTAGCCACAATTTCAGTTATGCGGTCAGTGTGGCTTGCATTTTGGTTGGGCAAAACATGAAGCATGATGCTTGTTGAAAACCACATGATCAGTTTGGAAGAACATAATATTTTTCTGTGATGTTTAAAAAGGAAGCCTTTCTGGTGACCTGCCTTATGTTTAAGACTTAATGGCACCTGCTTTTCTGCCTGTCTGTTGTCCGAGTTCTGCAATGCCTCCGCTGCTGCATGACGTGTAAAAGTCCCTATAGCATAGGAAAAAAAAAAAAAAAGCTGAAAACCTCATTTGACTTCAATGAAAGGGCAGTTTTGTGCATGTCAGTTGAAGAATTTCTAGGAGTTGCTGAGATAAAAATCTTAGTTGAGATAAGAGGTAGCTATAATTCAAAACGGGCAGTGCTGGTTTGGTCAACTGTCAGAAAGGCAAAAGTGCATGGTGATTCAAGCTGGGCATCTGAACGCTAAGGATGCTTTTTTAATAGCTGCTGTGTTTAGCAGAAGCCTTTATCTTGATGTGGATGCTACTAGAAGGCCAAAAATCCCCAGTCCATTCTCAATGGTGGTCCTTTTCAAGTGTTGTTATTCTTTACTAAACAAACTGGTGGGAAGCTTACAAATAAGAAAACAATCAGAAACAAGAGTAATTCTTAGCATTTAGGGGTGTTAGTGGTAAGGAATAGCTGCTACCACAGCAGAGAAAATTGAAAAAATGAAAGAGGAGTAGTAGAAAATAGTGATGACAGTGATTGCTGCTGCTTCTACTGCTGATGTAAACCATTAACACTTTTTGTTTTGGATAAAGCCCAATCAGTAGCATTTTCCAGAAAAGGGATGATTCTGACCTACCACCCCTTAGATTAAATGCTTCTACAAGCAACCGTATAAAGTATGCTACGATGCGCAATTCTTAGAGCGAGCAAGCAGGGAACTACCTTGCTGCTGTTATTAATTTTTTTTTAATCCTTGGTTCCTATCTCTCTATCCTTTTTGCTTTCCGTGAGGTTTTTCCCTTGTTCCAGTGCTGTATTTCTTCTCAGATATTTTTGTGTTACTGCTCCCTGCTCCCCTTATGTCCACATGCTCTTATTTCTTTGAGATGATGCTTTTGATAGAAGCGGATGTTTCGGTGACACTGTTCAGCCAGACCACGTTTACTACTGTGTCTGAGTGGCCTGACTTTGAAGCAAAGAGCAGAAGCAGAACCAGATGGTGAACTGCTGCAAGTGCTCTTGGCGCTGTACGAAAGATCCGCTGTCGCAGGCTGGCTGCTTTACAGGTTGCTGCAAGGGGGCAGAGAAGTTGTCAGTTGAGAAGTAGGGCACATCTGGGGTCATACAGCTGTTCCTGCCCTGTGTTGTCTCTCGCGTGAATCTTCTCTTTCAGCTTGTCTGCCCTTGCAGTGTGTTGGCAGTTAACTTACTCTGTAAATTAACAGAGCTTTGTGCCTTTTTCTGCGCATCCTCTGGCATTTTATGACACATCCTAGTAGTTTTGCTGGCGTGGGGTTCGGCCCAGAGCTAAGCAGGTGTGGATGCTTTGGAGCCCAAACCTCTTACAGTTCTGCAGTGCTCTTCTGCTAATACCTTCTGCTCCACTGATGGCTACCTGGACTGCATTTGTGTGTGTGTGTTCTCCTTAGCTTAGCGATTATTTTGACTGGATGCTGCCTTTTTTGTTTAAATGCTGGAATGAATTCAAAGCCTTTTAAACGCCCTGCAAGCTGGAAGTTGCATGTGCCTTTGCTGTATTTATTCATTTAGCTGTGGTGCTAGGAACTTGCTTTCCTCTGAAAAAGACTGTTCTCCTGAATTAGAACAAAATTTTCCTCGAAGCCAAATGCAAAATGGGTGCAATTTAAATTGCAGAGGCGCAAAAAAGTTCTGCCTGGTCTGTAGGAATGACAACTACCCAGGGAAAGTTAATACTTCCAGGTATTCCTAAGTCTGTTTTTACGTCATCAATGACTATTTATGCTCTGTCAACTTGAAGTTACTTTATCTGAAGTTTGTCAAGTCAGAATGGTGTCTTACTGCTTTTATTGTATCGCCTCTACGTGAATGTCACCTCATCTACTACTTATTAATTCCATTTCCAACACGCTTTCCATCCCTTGTCTCTTCTCTGGCTTGCCAAGACAGCACTGCAAAACTACTATGACTTGCTTTCCGTTCGAAGTCATTGCAGCTTAATTCGCAGCCAGGCTCTGCAGTATTAGTCAGGAAACCTTTTGGCAAAAGTCTGATGCTGAATTTTGAAGCAGATGTGACTATCTTCAATGAAGGGATGTGTTGGAGTGAAATCCAGCGGGTATGTTTTATGCAGGTGCTGATACAGATAAGGGCACTGGGAGGTTTTCTTGGCTTTCCTTCCTTAAAAAAGATTTCATGTTTGCTCCACAAACTGCTGTTTCGAAAGTTACCAGAGAAATAAAAATTTCAAACAAAGGCGGGATACAAAGCACAAAAATGTCGTTTCGGTAACGAATTGGAGGTGTAGGGCAGAAAGATTTATCCATTTGGAAATGTACAGTATGCCAAGTTCTAATTAAAACCCTTGTAGTTTTTGTCTGTTTTTCTTTGTCATGTTGACTATAAAAGGCATTTTGTGATAACTCACCTTCATGGGCAGAGAAAACTTTGTAGCATAGATAAGAGTGTCTGGGAGGGAGTGAAAAAAGGCGGCCTTGGATATAAATGAGTAAGAAGTTATTCTTGTGGTTTTTTTCCTAGGGGAATGTCTGCATGAATTTCTGAAACAGGACTTTCTTCTATCTGTCTTCACTCCTGGGATTTTGTGTGACAGTGGGGGTAGCGCTGGAAGGGGAGGCTGGAAATGGTTGTGTTTCCTTGAGTAAGGAAATAGGAGAAAAGAGAATGGGAGGTCGAAAATAAATGCATGTCTCGCCAGGGTTGGGGATCTCATTTGAACGTAAACAAACCTGTGTTTTATGTAACAGCAAAATTCTTGTTTTAATCATGTGCTCGTCATTCAGAGATTTCTAAGTTAAATAAGTAAAGTAGGGAAGCTGTGATTAGCCCTCCTTGAAATGGGGACAAAGGAAAAAAAGTGACATGCTGAATTTCATATGAGGGTTTAACGGCAGTGAAGGTTACAGGCAGAATCTTCTGCCTCTGTCCCAGAGAGAAGCCTATGAGCTCTACGCTCAGTTAATGTTGGGTTTTTTTTCTCTGTAGGTGTCACAGTAACTTGGAGCCAGTGGCCATGAGAGCGCTGCTGTACCCAGAATCACTGATTTAGCCCGTAGCTCACTTTCTCCATTGCCAAGCACCCCGTAAGGGAAGATTGCTGGGGAAGACCCGCAGGTTAGCTGAGTAACCCGGTGAGCCTTATGTCGAATTACAGGCTGGAGGTCAAGTGCTTTTTTTTCTTTCAAGTGTTGGGCTGTAGGGAAAGAGGGGCTACAGGAGACACTGCTTTGAGGGGAGTAGCGTGCAGGGAGCTTATGGAGACAAAGAAGCTTAAAAGAGCAGTGAAGCGTGTAGCCGTATAGGGTTTTGGCAGTTGAATGTTTCGTTTCAGTTTATTACTCTCTTTCTCGGGTAACTCAATGCATCTATTCTTGTCGTGTTGTCTGCAAAAAGTTTTTAAGAACGTGTTACAAAGCAAAACCAAATTCTGAAATACAACAGTCTCGCTTAGCGCTAAGAAAACAAATTTTAAAACACGCATTTTTATTGAAGAAGTAGGTTTTTTTCAGACTAAAGAATCACGTTTTGTCCTTGTGCTAATCTTTGAGACTGCATAAAAGCCTCTTTAAAATGTTTATCTTGGAGCTGTGTTGAAAAGAATATAATATAGACCTGATATACAATGTATTTTTGTCTGATGTTTTAACTTAAAAATGGGTTTGTGACTTCTTTTAACTTTAGAAATGGGCCTGCTTTTTGCTTTTTTTTTTTTTTTTTTTTTGGCAAGCCAGTTCATGTATTAAATTGGGATCTGTACAAATTACAGTTAATTATAGTCAACTCAGAGTGAGGCCTAAAATAGGTCACATGCTGTTTGGAATAAAATATACTGAAAATTATTAAATCTGTTTTACTGGGCCTGAAATATGTTCTGAGGTGTTTCATCCTTCCCTGGTGGCTGTTCTTCCATTTTGTTCTTGTCTGCCATGGTGGGCCTGCTTGCTGGACAATAAAGTGACAAGGTTCCTTGCAAAGGGAAGGAAAGAAAAAGTGTATGAAAAGTTGCGCCTTCTGAGGCTGAAATCTTTTTTCACTCTCTCTCTTTATTTGAGACCAGCTGAAATTCTTCCTAAATATTTTCACATTATCTGAATACCAAGGGGGAAGACATGTTATTTACTCTCCTAGAAAACAGCTAACATTAAACTTACTTCATTCCTTTCTTTTCCCCACACTGGAGTTGCTTTTTGGGTCCTGACTTTAAAGGGACCTTTCTTCTGCATCCTGTTTGGATGGGATAATGACTGAGCTGCCTTGGTGAGTCAGCAGAATCTGGTTAACCCTCTCGCAGCACAGCTAACGCCAGCTAGGGGTGTAGTGGTTTTTTGTTTATAGGTGATGCACAGTCTTTGGCTTCATGTTGTGCTTCGTAGGAATTACTGCTTAATGCCTTTTTTTTTTTAATTATTCTAAATGCTATTGAATTAATTACATTAAAACAACTTCAGCAGTGACCTTGAGCAAAAGTTATTTCCAGCAGTGTATCTTCTGCATTTATGTACTGACTTAATGCCTGCACACTTCCTCAGGTTCAGCGATTCTGCATGAACTATTGTTTAACATACCTGCATGTATGTCCTTTATGGGAACTAGTTATTATTTTAATTGTATGCAAGAATATGTATGCATCTACTTTTTTTTTTTTAAGCATTATTGCAGTAGGCACTTGTAAAAATTGTCTGCCAGTAAAAATACGAGATCTGAACAGCTACATGCAATGCAGTCTTACCTGCAGATAAACCCAGGAAGTTGTTTTGAAAGCAGCTGCGCTTTGAAAATAGCTATGTGAACTTGGGTTTATTCATTCTGTTTCCTGACAGAGTATACCTGCAGTGTAAGTAGAAGGGGGTTTTGTTTTTTTAACTTGTACACACCTGGGAGCTCTGTGAACCCAACTGTCTCTTCCTCCTGTTCTCTCCTCCTCACTAACCCAAATTTCTGCATAATCATTGGTTACAGAGACTCGTTGAGCCAACTTGCATGTTCGGGTAAGCCTGGGACTTAAAAATCTGTCCTCCGTGAGTACTGCAGCTCTCGCATTGCTCCCAGTGGGTTAGCTATTGGTAAGTAATTGAAGTAAGTAGGCAGTTCTGTTGACCTGGTTTTGTCACTGAAATAAGGAGGCATATCTGACCTTGTACAGCTTTCGGGAGCTATGCTGTTGAGCAGAAGGCTGTTATTTTTGAGGATAAAGCTGTGCTTCAAAAATTGTCCTTTCCTAAGAAGTACTTTTTAATACAGTTCAAGATGCATACGCAAGAACCTAAAGAAGATGCCCCATGTAGCAGTCAGTCTTTAACTTGCAGCTGACGTGAATCTGATACGGTACATGAGGCCTTGAGCATCCTGACTGTAGAGGGCTGGATTTTTCCCAGTAACAATCACTGTAAGCATGACGTTAGTGTTCCTTAGATTTGCACGTACATGGCTAGCAGGGTGTAGCAGCTCGATCTGTATCTCAAGTCACAGAAGAGGTTAGGCTGTAGGTTAAATTAAGAGTGCTGTCTACCTTTAAATGATTTTGGGAAATCTGCATCAGGAAAGGTAAAACACTGGAGCATTGAGGTCGTTTGACTTAAGATTTTATTGAAAACTCACCAACTACAAAGTGCATTTGTTTTCCCTTGGCTGACATCACTAAAGAAGGAGAATGCTTTACACGCTTAACATGACTGTGGAGCGTTAGTTCCTAGACAGTTCTGTCTTACACTTTTTAATGACCCCGGCTGATTGGCCTTCTACTGTTGTTTGCCTTGTCTTTCCAGTAGGACTGTTATGTTTCCTAATTATCGTAACTTAACAAGCTAAGCTCAGAGAGGAAAAAAAAGAAGGCTTGAGCAGTTGAATTCTCCTTGCCGTAGGAACCGGTTGACATAATGAGATAGTTGATGATATCATTCTGTTAAAGTTTCAAAAAAGACCGATAATGCCTTCCCATTCTTGAACAGTTCAGTCTGGGGCCTTTTTATTTTCAACTTGTGTATTTTGCAGCTGTCATTTAGCAGGATCTCTGAGGAAGGGAAAGCAACTAGAAGGTTTCAGATTTAAACTTCTGGCACTGTTAAGTCTGTTAAGGTTCTCTCGGTCCAACAGGACTATACAAGCGTGGGGTTGAGTTTTGCAAGGGCTGCTTGTGCATGCCTCACTGTAAACCCATGAGGAATTCTTAGTGAATTTGGTAAGGGGCTGCATTATGGTTACAGTTAGCCATGTGTCTACATTTTTGCAAGAGGAGAGCAAAAATTTATAGTCCCTGTTTACTTAATGGTAGACCAAGAGGCCAGTCCTGCAAATCTCTTCTCATTGTAGTCACTTCTGTACAGAAAATTTTGTAGGAGATTGTGTCCAGCTTTTTCTTCTCTTCATCTTTTCTGTTTCCTTATGCCATTCTTTGAACTTCTAACGCTGTAGGCCACAGAGACGTTTTGTGGAGAATATAATCTTAGGAAAGAACACTTGATGAAGCAACTTGTGCAAGAGAAATACTCCCTGTAAAAGGAAATCATTCATGGCTTTTAGCTCTTTAAAAACCCATCTTAACACTCCTGCTGGGTTCCTTTCACTGTAAAGTAATGCAGAGGATTAGTCAGCATCATCTAATTAGGCAGCAGCAAAGCAAAAATTTTGTTTAACCGACTCTGCCCTGATTCAGTTTCCATTCATAGGACTTGCCCATTGAAACCAAATGCAATAAGGATGTCTTACTGATGGCATTTGAAATGTCAGAGTGAGCGTGAGGTGAGGCATACTTAAATGAGTTTTGCACCTGAGGAGGAAATTCAAGGTCATCCTGAGCAGTTTCTATACCAAAACAGCCTTCCTGTGTTCTGTGTGAGTCTGCAGGTGGCTGGAGTACCTCCTGGTTTCTGAATAGCTCTGGTGATTTGAGAGCTTTAATTTGGCCTCATCCTTCTGAAAAGGATGGGAATGAAAGAGCTGCTGGAGAGCCTTTCCTTTCCATTCCTGTAAGTCTGGCTGCTTTGGTGTCCATATTGGATTGTCTTGTGATGTAACTGTGGGTGAATACCCTTAAAAAAACCCCAACAAACCAAAAAATGAACACAGCACAAAACAAAACAAGTGCTTAGCAACAGTACCTGGCAGGCCTGAAACAGGAGAGTAGCATGTCTTGGGTTCTTTTAGAGTAGGCTGATGGTGGAGTCTCGGGATCCAAAACTGTGTTTTACAATATAACGCACAGGGACCAGGAGAAATGGCTTCTATTTAAAAGGTTTGTCTTGGCCCTTCGTTTCACAGAAGCACTTCAGCACATACTTAACTGCGTGTAGACCTACGCGTTACGTGCTGAATAGCTTTCTCTGACTTTGGACCTCACTGAGGAATGCTGACACTTCAGTTCATGTTTGCGTATGAGGACAAGCTGGATTTTACTTCTTTTGCAGTGGTTCACATAAGATTACTTACAGCTGAGGAATTTGGGAAGAACAGCTCAGCCTTTTCTGAGTAGAGATTATTCCTATTAAGTTTTGCCAATTCTGGCATTAGGTCTGCATAAAGGAAGAAACTGATCTTTTTGTATTGAGCTTTAGAACAAACAAAAAAGCAAAACTTTTTTCCTTATTAGAACAAGGGATTTTTATGAGCATGCAGTTGACACTATATACTTTCAAACAGAAGACATTGCTGTAGATGATATATCGTCTGCAATTAAGTGAAATAGCTGGGACATAAGAGGACAGGATCAGAGTTTTCTGCTTTATTCTGTCAGAACTGCTTACTGCTTTCTAGTGGGAAGTGATGTTGTTTATCAAATCAGTCTTGTTGCTGGTATTGATAATGAATCAGTAAATTGCTCCTAAGCCATCATGACCTTTTGCGACTCCCAGTTTCAATGTAGGTCCCTGAAACTGAGCCCACAAGCAATCTTCTGGGTAAGTAAGGACACGTACCCAAGAAGCACTGATTATTTCAACTGGAACGTCCATTTCGGTGGCTGTGAGTCTGGCTCGTCTGACTCTGTTAGACGGATGAGAAAAGAGCGAAAATCTCCTCCTTGTTGTGCAGTTGATGAGGAGCTTTTATGAGGACAGAGCTGTTGGGAAGTGAAGACTGGGTGACTTTGGTGACAAGGTGGCCGCACCCTTGGAACGGTTTTGCCTAGCTGAAGGGAATGAGGTGTAGTGGAGAGGAAGCATGTGGCTGGGGTTCCACGGAACTGAGACAAGGAAGCAACCAGGAGTGAGCTAAGTAACAAAACAAAGTAGAATCTGAAGAAGTGAGGGAAATCCGATTCCTTTTTACCTTTAGGCATTGTAGAAAGACTGAACCTGGAGAAGTTATTTTTTCCCTGCCTCCCACACCCCCTCAGGAACACTATCTGCAAAATACTTCTCTTTTACAGTCTATGGAGTACCAGGGTAGATTAGAGCCTGTGTTTCCCAGACTTTAGACGAGACATCTCTAGGGACATATCTACCTAACCTTCCAGCCAAGCTTCACTGCTTTCTTCCTTATTTTTCTTATTTTAAAGGCATGTCCTCAATATAACAATAAAAGCAACATAACAATTCACCTAAGGGACTACGGTAAAAAAAATAACTGTTTAACTTGTCTGACCATTGAAGACACCTTTGAAATTATGTTCTGCATGCAGATGAGGTCTTGGATCTTCTTATTCCTGATGCTGTTGCAGCGTTAGGCATATGGCAGTGTCATGTGGAATCAGGATGACAGTTTCTGGTCTAGCGGTTCCCCTCTGCTCCCCCGAGACTCCCACATCGGTTTTGAGCATTCTGAACCTTGACTATCGCATTGTCTTTACAGTCTGGCCAACTTTTTGGGATGAACGTTAGAAAGAGATCTTATTTCCACAATGTTTTTCCTTTGTTATTATTTTTATTTTTTTAAGAGAAAGTGGAAGAGGTACATTGTCTGAGGCAGTTCTAAGGTGAGTCACGTCTATATAAATAGAACTGCTGAGCACATCGGATAAGCTGCAGCGTGCAGAGGACAAAAATGCTTTGGAGGAAGGAAAGCCACCTTGTTAAAATGGTCACATAATTGTAAATGCCTGTCCTTTAAGACTGCTGCCAAGGGTACCTGCCACATCATTTTTTTCCTTCCCCCCCGCACCTCCCTTCAAGTGCAGGTTCATTTTAAATTGATGCATTTGTTAGACCATTGAAGTTTCAGCAGAAAGCATAAGGGGTGGAGACAGCTGCAATACACGTGTGGGTGCTGCACACGTGCTTTTCTGTACCGTGAGTGAAAGCGTGTCACACGTGCTTTTCTGTACCGTGAGTGAAAGCGTGTCCTTTCCTCGTTGGAACTGATGCAGGGTTTGGAACCTCGTTTATCCCCTGTTCCTTCACTTGTGATAAATTTGAAAGTCTGTGTTTTTATTTTCTCCAGTTTCCAATGATTTGCAGTATAGGTAGAACCTGATGACAGTGCCTGACTTCATTGGGAATACTGTCTGTAAAACAGGCACCTGGAAGTGTTTGGTGCCAGTTCAGTTAGGGTTTATTTGAGAAGACAGAGCCTCTTCTTGCACTGAAGCAAATGAGCATTCTAGAGGCCTCGTTATGGACTCTTCCAGGACGGAGGAAGCCCCTAGTTGTCATCATGAAGCCAAGTTTGCCTAAAAATTAGGATGCGGACTGCTTTATATGCATAGTTCCTAATGTAGTGTAGTTGAGCCCACTATGGTATCTAGCCAGGTTAAATCCCATCATGATGTAATCTTGTAATTCTTGATGTAATGTTTAAGTTTTTGTGTTCTTTTTTGTCACTCAGTCTTTAGTTCAGTCATCTTGGACATATGTTGTCATAAAGAAAGCTAGTTCTTATAGAAAGAGTAAGGAAGATTGAGGACAGCGGAAATCTAGGCCAGAGTTAGATCTTAACTTATTTCCTAGGATAGGTTTTGCAGAAATACCTAGTGCCTCCTCGTGATGCATATACAGTTCCTTTTCTCAAAGGCTTTACTTGCTCAAAGTCAGCTGCCTCCACGTGATCTGCCAAGGTTGTGTTATCAGCCATTCATCCTTGATCACTGGAAAAATTGATTGGTGTGATGTAAGTAACCAAGGGCTCTGAAAAATCTTCCCTTTGCAAATTGCTATTCGTGGACTTAATGAATGTCGTGTGGGAATCTGACAGATACATGCTTGTTCAGGAAGTCAGACACAAAGAATTTAACTGAATCCAGTGAAACTGAATTGGGCAGAAGGAGTCCCAAAGTTTAGTCAAAAGGAAGGTGTCCCACTACCGCTACCCCGGAGTGGTTTGATGTTACATCAAGTCTATTCTAGCTGCAGGTTGCCTCTTTTTTTCCTTGGCTGCTTTCCTTCCATACATTATACCAGGCTGGCTGAATTGTTAACAGCTCTTGAAAGTCTGTGAGCCTGTTTGCCTCAAAAATCTGATCAAGGGAGGAACAGAAGTATTGTTTCCTCTTACTCATTTTCAAAAAAAGAGAAGCATGTCTTACTATTGCTGGGTTCCCTTTGTTTTTTTTAAGTAGGCCAGCACTAAAAATGGAAGTTAAGATCCCAGAAATTTCTTTTGATTAGCTGCAAGTTTGAAGAACTACGTGCAAAGAAGAAAGTGGGGGAACACAGGCTAGTGAGGATGCTGCAAACTACTGAAATAATATATCTGTATGCTCAGGTGCCGCATAATGCAAGAACTCAGGACTCCAAGGCAAACATGAAAATGAAATTACGGTCTCTCAGTAATACACAGTGGGGTATTTTTCTGTGGAACTTTATTGGATTTTTCTTTTTTTGCTTGGCTTATGTTAAAAAGGCATTTCAAGCTTCTGTTTGAATGCATGGGTTGTATATATTTCTTAATTTCATCAGCCTTTCTGTGAAGAAGTACTGGGAGTACAGTGTTTTCTCCTCTTTGCAAGTTCTTGAAGGTCATTTTTTTGAAGCAAGAGTATTTCTCTCCCCCTTCCTTCTTCTTTTGTTTTCTTTTTTTTTCTGTAGGAGTGTTATGATGCTCAACAATGATAACAATGTATGGAATTTTACAGAACCTCATTTGAGAATCTGTACAATTTTTTTACTTGCTTACATACATTGTGACACACCTAGGAGAAATTTTTAAGGAGGTCATTGCTGGCTTAAAAATTCAGTAGGATTCTTAAAAGACAACCAACCAAACAAAAAAAAACCCAACAAAAAAAACCCCAACCAACCCTCCCCCACCAAAAAAAAACCCCAAACCAAAACAAAAGAATCTAAAGCCCTTGCATCTTTTATATTTATTCTAAGTAGATCAAGTCTTAAGAAAAAGGTGAACCCTTCCAACATCAAATATGTTTTTTGCTTTCATTGTCAACATGAGTAAGTTTGGCATGAAAACCAAAGAGGCCAAGCTTATATGGTAGCAATAACTTCTGGAGGAGCAGAGCAGGAATTCAGTCTGTTAGATTATGACCAGAAATGTGATAGAAAAAAATTCTCCAGAATGTTACTGAGCCTTGTAGTATACTCATATATAGCCCACCTTAAAGGGCAAAATTAAGTACTGAATCACTTGGCAGGAAATCCTTAAAGGTTTTTAATATGACAACAAATCTGTGGATAAACCAGTGATTATTCTGTGTTCTATGCACAGAAAGCCAGTCACGTCAAGGATAACATTTGCATTGGTCTGCTTTAAAAGCTTTAGTTAAGATAAAAGAAAAATCCTGTGCCAGTAGCATGGGATCTTTAAAATGAATGAAACCAACCAGGCCGATGCATTCTTTTAGCTTGCGTATATAGCATTTTGTGCAATGTATATGCATTTCTTTGTGCATCTTCTTCCTGAAGAGAAACACTGCCTAGCACAACTTGAGTGAAAAAGGTTTTCTTGCCAGCTCCAAGAATGCGGTGCTTTCATTGTGATCTGAAATGTGCTTTTATGCATTGTTCTAGCAGGCATATAGTTCGACTTCTGCACTGAAGCCAAAACTTGAATAAACATAGTGGCTTTGAAGTAAAAGAACTATCTTTCAATCTCTGAAATGGTGTCAAACGTTATTTTTCTTGCCCTGGGAATGTTCTTGGAGTTGATGTTATTATAGACAGGTTATATTACTGAAAGCATCAAATCTGTCAGGTTTGTCTGCTGTGTAGGAACTTACTTAGATCAGGAATATTTGTAGCCATTTTCCTTCAGTCTTCTTCCTCCTGTCTATGATAGTAAAATTACGCCAAGTGATTTTTATTTGACCTTTTTTGCAATAAATATTTCCGTGCCTCTTCTGCTTTGGAAGCAATATATTGGGAAATCATTTGGTAACTGGGCATTAGGATTGAGATTACTGAGGAAAATAGCTGTTGCTTGTTTGAAACTTCTGCCTAAAGATTTATTTGGAAACAGTATTTTTTTTTGTCCCTAGTTTGCCCAGTAGTTATCTGTTAGTTGATCTCACCTTTTCAAAGTTGTATTCCAAGCTTGAAAGGTTAAGTTCTGTTGCTACATGATATTTCAGTTTGCTAGCATGTAGTTCATTTAGAATTAACACGGTCGTATTAGCTCTTGTGCTGTGTTGCCATGCTGTGACAAAGCAAGGGCCTGGTCACTGGAGGATGCTGAAATCATTCCTACTGGCCTTATTGCTACAGACTCTGAAAAAGTTTTTAAGGCTTTATTCAGCTAGATTTATTTATGAAAAGAAAAAGGAGGCTTCTAGCCGAATGAAGCATGAAAGTATCACCAGGTTTACCATTCTATTAAATTGAGAGGCACCATTTAAAAGGTGGCAATTCAACAGCTATAACAAAAGGTCAATATGTTGGTCAATATGTACTCCGGGAGAGGGAACTTGCCACAGAAGTGATGAGGAAGGAAAAAGCAATTGGAGGTACTGGTTTATGAAGTTGTATGGGTTTTGCACTAAGTGAACCTGCCCAGTTGCATTTTTCCATAAATTACGGCGTTTCAGCACACCCAAACTTTTCTTTCTGAAGAGTCTGCTCCACATTTAGAGGAAAGTTTTCTCCTATGTCTCTAACTTCCCCTATAGTTTGGTTTGGTTTTTGGGTTGGTTTCTACACCCCTTCCCACCCCTGCCACCAGTACCTGCAGAGTTATCTAGCCTGTTGTTCTATAGAGCCTGTTGGCAGACCTGTCCAAACAGGGTTTCTCAAGAAGACATTAGTATTGTGGCTTGCTGCGCTCTGTGTGCACGTGAAGGAACGATGGGAGGTCCAGTGGCTGAGGACACAGCTGCTGTGCTCAAACACAAAAGCCATTCTTACTAAAAAGCTTTGTTTCTCGCTGTTTGGCATTTTCATATTTTTGAGTATTGTAGGTTACCTTGTCACTGGGGGTGGGTGGGTGGGGAGGCAACAAGAAGAAAACTTGCCAATAACATCATTTAAATCTATGAAAACCACTTGTAAAACTGTTAATATTTTTAGAAGCACTTTCCCTGAGCAACTGTCACTTTCAACACTCATTTTTCTAGTCAAAAAGGCATTTCAAGCCCATTTCATTTTCATAATCTTCATTTAAATGCAGTCATCTTGACCTATACAAGTGATAATCGGATACACAGTTTACTAATTCTGGAATACTGGGTGTTTGGCACTAACAGAATTTGAATTAAATCAGCTATGATGAACTCCTATTTGATCTGTAAAAGATATGTCTGTGAGCATTTCGTTAGTGAT
The DNA here is from genome assembly GCA_034782735.1 of Sagittarius serpentarius. Classification (NCBI taxonomy): domain Eukaryota; kingdom Metazoa; phylum Chordata; class Aves; order Accipitriformes; family Sagittariidae; genus Sagittarius; species Sagittarius serpentarius. Next base: position 2,879,530 of record JAVKLA010000081.1, read on the forward strand.
TTAAAATAATGGGCATGGTTTTGATTTAATTTGCAAATGTCAGGCCTTCTCGTAGGTAAGCCTAGGTTATATATTTAAAGCAAATCCATAAACAAAAACTTACCATCTGGAGAGCTTGTAGTGACCATTAGAAGCCTGAAAAGTAGTTATATGCGTACCTGTGGTGTAAAATGCATCAGCAGAGTTTAAGTTTTCTTTATTTTAGGATATCTTGATTTCTAGAAAGTTTAAAAAAAATATTTTACAATAAAAAAATTCTTTTGTGAAATTACTCTCTGTTTTCCAGATAATAAAACATTGGGTACACAGAAGAGGATATTGCTGCCGCTGCAAATTTGAGGCCCTTTGCAGAGGCATCAACTTTGGCACCAGTTCTAGTTTACTGTCACAGCCGTTAAAACATGAAATTGTCAGAAACATCCAAGTAATAAACTTGTGTGCTTGAAATCTATCTGGTGCTTCCCAGAGATTCATCCCTTAGGAGTTCTTCACAGTGTTTGTTTTCATGCTGGAAATACGAACATATTTAACAGTTGCATAACAGTGAAATACATGTTTCAAAGATGATATAAATGAGTTTCATAATGCTTCCCTGATGGAGTGGTCACCTCTTGCTTACGGGGTATTGGTGACAGTGGTTATGTTCTAGTGATTGCTCTTGGTATCGGAGGCTGTCTTTGTGTTGGTGCAGCACTTTGCACAGCAGGAGCTTCTAGCCGGTTCTGTAGTAGTATTGTAAAATAATTGCACTTGGTTCTCCAACTTTGTTTCTTCAGCGTGCCCTACAACAAACACAAAAGGAGCATGTGACTCCTCCGCTCGTGAGTTTTTGTTGCCTAGCCTTTCAATTTCATACAGTAAATGTCAATCTGCATGTTCAGGTTTTAAGATATATTTGGGGTGGGGGACAGGACGGACGACACGACATGTGACAGTTTTCATTTGGTACTTTTATTTATATTCAAAAAACAGTCTGCAAATCCTTATTGTGGCAACTGTACACTCTTTATAAAAATACTTGTCTGCAAATATTGATTATGATAACTTTTTTGCACCAAATTACAGCCTGCCTATGCCAGGGCATGATTCACCTCCTACTGCATGGCAGTTGTCACCCAGGAGTTTGGCACTTGTGCTTCTTTTCATAGATTTGACTTGAACATAGTGATTTTTTTTTTTTTTTTTTTTTTTCCTCCCTTCCATTGCTCTTACAGAAACTGTGAGTCCCTGGACATCTTAAAAGCCACGTATGGATTGTTGAGGCTTAAAAGCGACAGCCTGTTCCTCCTTGAAAGAAGGTGTTTGTGTCTGAACGTTCACCTGTGTGATTGGACAAATTGGCACAATGAGTGACTCCAAATTATCAGTGCCCTTTGTGTTCCTCTGGGAACACATCCGAGTTCACATGGTTGTGGCCTTTAACCTGCCATAGCGTGACCCTGTGCGGGCACTGTGGGAAATCATGTCCTACTCGCGGAAGCAAGTGCTGCTGTTTGGTGTGGGGGCTCCTGTTCTTCCTTCCCTCCCAAAGCTCTTTTGTAGTACAGCTACCTCATTTCCCAAGCAAAATTCCAAGTCCTTAGCGTTGCACTGAAAGAGTGGTGTAGTTGATTTAATGTCCAATTCTTGCACCGTTGTCCCCCTTAAAATGGAATTGGAGGCAAGCCGAGTCTGTTTCATGCTGCTGTGGTTGATGTTAATGCAAGTATCTGCTGCTGGAGGTCTGCTCTTCAGCTACCCTGTGGTTTACTGCAGAAGACTACATGTTTCTCTGATGATGCATAATGTGCTATCCTGCTAGATTATTTAAAGTTATGTTATATTTGGTTTGACACTGATCTCCTTTCATAGTCTATGAAAAAATTGTTACTTGTTTGGTTTGTGTTAGTGTTCAGAGGTGAGCTTAAAGGGCTTATTTTGGCTTAATAAAATGTGCAGGAGATTGCAAAGTCTGGCCCCACATGATGATTTCTTCTTGCTGCTTTATTGAGAGAGAAGGAGAAATCTGTGTTGGTGAACCAGCGTGGACTGTGAGAGATGGGGAAACAGAACTGGGACTTAGGAGACTTGGGCTGAAATCCCACAGTAATTCACCGAGTGTGCTCAGACAAGTCACTTAGTGCCCCATCCATCCCTTTGTTTCTCCTCTGGCTTTTCTGTGCAAACTGTTCTGTTTTGTGAATGTTTCTGCTGGCACTATGGAGTTTGATCTATGCTGGGACTCCTAGACACGACTGGAACTAACTTTCATTGAATGAAAAAAAGTGCTGTTCTTTGTTGTTCTTTTTAAATGGTCTTTAATGATAGTAAGAACTCAAGCACTGAATCTTCTCCTGTGTTCTCTTCTGGTTTACTAATGTATTATTTGACACTTGTAGCACACCTGAAGCTTTGTAGCTGTTGAACACTCATGTCCATGGAATAGATGCTGGAAGACTGGAGACTTGTTTAAAGTAACTTGCAGTGAACGTGTAAGAAATCCTGTCCCTGTCACCCCAAAAGACTAGGGTGTAAGCCTTGAGCCAAGGTTGCACCGGTAGAGTGCTTTTCAGGAAAATGTTGCATTTAGCAGGTTATGCTGGGTTCCTTCTCTTTAATTTGTGAAGAACTTGATTTATGGCAACAGCGGTTCTTTATGAAAGAATGAAAGCAAGTTTGTGAACCAAAAGAGAGGTCAGCCTAACCAGTGAGTTGGCTTTAGGGAGAGTGTTGCTTTCCCTTATGTGGGATGTTACAAAGGATATAAACAACAGTGTTGTCCTCTTTCGCTCTTTTAGCTGAATTTGTAGTCTTCCCCCTCGTCCCCCGCCCTCATCCTGTCAAGCTCAGTTAAGAAGCCTATAGTTTCACACAGTGAATGAGATGTGTTTTTAAAAAGCAGTGCAAGAACACTTTTCTCTTAAGATGGAGCAAGGCAGGCAACAGGATCGTAGGCAACAGTGGGGCAACCTTACATGTTCCTCATCTTGTAACCGTATGAGGGTCTTGAAAAATCACTTGTGAACTTCAGGTTGTTGATCCTAGCTCTAGTGGTTTAAGCAGTTACCCGTTAAATCTGCGATAATAAACATCTGGCGGGGAAAGGAGTAGTAATAATTGTAAACATCCCCCCTTTTTGCTGAATGAAGTAAGTCCAGTATATGTTAAAAAAGGTATTAAGCATTGTGTGTGTGTAAAATAGTGTTTTTTCCATAACCAGATAATGAACTACTACTTTGTATGAATACGTACTACAAAAGGCTGTACTTAAAGTGAAAAACAGCCCTGCTGCAGAAGTTCAAGCATGAAGACACAAAGCCCATGAAATCCCCATTTTCTTCCAATTAATGAGAAAATGCTGTAAATCTATTTTCCAGTTTGTGTTTAATTTTAGTTACCTGTGGAATTCTGGATGTTTGTAAATGTTACCTCGTGGAGATGGGAGAGACTGGGTCTGTTTGCTTTTTAACTGCTGGTTTTACACCTTTTGTGATCATTATGTTCTTGAAACTTAATGAGGAAGAAACTTTTTAGCCTAGTGGGGGCAATTTCCAGTTTGTGTGTTTAAATCTTTACTATTGTGTTTTCAGCGATGGTGGTTCAGAGGCCCAGTGGCCAGGGCCGTTAAAGCCTTGAAGTGCAAAAACCGGAGGCTGTGCTCTCATAACTCTCTGGGATAAATTACCACTTGAATGACTTCCAAGACGCATGGGTTTTTTTCCCTTTATTTTTTTCGGGGAAATCTTTGGTACATCTTACAGCTCATTTTTCTAGCACATGTGTTTAACAACTTCTCGTATTCCCTTTCCCACCAAACCAATACCCTGGTGTTAGGTGTTCTGGATTTTGGGCCTGGAAAGCGGGGCAGTAATATCCTTTTCTGTGTGTCCTTTTCCCCTGATCATAGCACTTTTATGTTTTCTTGCTCTAATGTGTACCCAAGCTTCTTGGACTGTTGTTCTCCATGCAAAACTAATGAAAAATTTGCTAAAAGGTTCCCCAAGCTCTTTTGCAATATTCTTTTATTTTCTTGTGGCGCTTCATAGGTTTATTATAGTTTAAAACGTTTAGATTATACCCATAAGGAAAGCAATTAACAAAAATCTGTGCATCAATGGATTGTAATGAGAGAAAGTTAGATCTTTCATCTTCCTTTCTTTCCGTTTGAGAAAAAGAAAAAAAAATGTAATCTCTGCTTCATGTTCAAAACAGCCATTTTATTCTCACTTAACTGTGTTCTATGTTAAAAAGCTTTCAGTGCTGTTGGGGGGGGGAAATCCCAGAAGCTGTTATTTGAGAAAATACAGAATGTATTTTTAAACAGAAAACATTTATGTCCAGCTTTTAACAAAATCAGTGATTTTTTTCATGAAAAGATTATAATAAAAATGTATACTGTGTTTTGTTTGCGTATTCTTCTATCAGTGGTAGCCAGAACTAATCCTTACCTTTGAACATGAGAAGACTAGCTAAAGCTTAGAGCTACAGGGCTTTCCTTGGCGGTAGGAGTAGCATTTCTTGCTTCGCAACATTTGTATTATGTAATGTGTGTAAGATATACATTTCCATGCCATATTCACTTCTCCAATATTTAAGAATTAAACAAACCGCAGTAACAGGAAAATGTTTCGTTGTCACTGGGATCTTGGTGATGTTGTCTTTCTAGACGTAGAATGAATGTAGTTAATGAAAGACATCGAATGACAGTTTCCATGATTGTTACTTTAAGCTTTACAAAACAATGTTCATGTGTGTATCATGTGGGAATGTAGGAGAATTGGCAGATATAGAACTGGTACTGATCAAATAATCTCCCTGCAGGCAAAAATAAGACATTATGCTCGTGCAGTGAGAAGTTTCAGCCTTACTGTGAAAGATGATGACTATTCTGTTTCTTTCATGTTGTTTGGTTATTTGTGTCCTTTCTGTTGAGCTGGCACCTTTTGCAAAGCACAGGCTGCAGTGTGGCCTCAGCCCTTGTTTATCCAGCCCTTACTATCAGAGCTGGTACCACACCTAATGTTCCTAGTGTTCCAGCTAGTTATATTTGCAAGTAATTGCAAGTAATGAAGTCCTGCCAGTGCTGGGAGCAGAGCACAGCCTCTTCCAGAAGACTCTGAACACTCCTATCTGTATGGCTGTGTTTTCCCTCACTTTTTGTAGCTGCTTGACTTTTCTTTGCAACTCCAGCCCTTTACAAGGCTATGATGGTGACATCCTAGATATCAGCAGGCTCCCTAGCTGTTCAAGACATTCTTGAGCTTCTAGCATAGCTCCTTCATTGCTTTCATTTTTTTACCTACCAAAAGCCCTATTATCTTTAAGCAGCTGGAAAAAACCTTGTATAAAGGTGGGTGCCCAATTTGAAATGACCTGCTTGATGCTGGTTAACCCACGAGCTTTAAATACAGGTTTAACACCGACAGCACTGTTTTCTCTCCCAGTCCTCACTCCTACCCTGCGGTGCAGTATTGTCTCCCTTTTGCGTGAGACTTTCCGCTGACTCCTTCCTCCTGTTCCTCCTGCAGCCAGGCTTGTTCCTCACACGGTGACAGCACCATGCTTTGTCTGCCCTTCAGCAGTCCCAGTTGATGTAACTGGATCTCTTTCACCTCATAAGCTTCCAAACTTGCTGCAGAGCAGGGGGAGAGACAGCAGCCTGTGTTCTGCCTGGCAAAGGAATGCTTAGCGCAGCCATTTTTGGGGGGAGGTGGTGGGGAAAGTAATCTCTATTTACAGCATAATAACATGTTCCGTGTCTGGATAAATTATGTGACTAAGCTCCTCCCCTGTTATGTGAACTGACACATAATATTTGCTGTGTCTTGTTAACACTGGCTGTTGCACAGGTTGCAGGATTCTTAGTGGTAAGTGCTCACTGGTGGTGGTGGTAGACTGAGTCCCTTGTAAGAAGCAAGCCTGGTGTGAGATCAAGTCCTGTACTTTTTCAAGCATTCTTGGTGAGGTTCTGGTATCAAGGAAGAAAGGCTTGTGTTAAGACCACTGGATACTTGATTTAACTTTGGCTGGATTTCGTTAGCATTTCATTTGTCCATAAAAGCTGTTGGCCTAAAATATTGATTTGTGGGCAGCAAAAGGACGTGGCTAAAAACTAAAACCAAACAGCACTCCTCAACTTTTTCCAACCCCTCTCCGTAAGTTTAACAATTGCAAGGCTCACTTGAAAAGAAGAGACTGATTTTCTCTTTTTTTTTTTTTTTTTTTTTTTTGTTAATTGTATCAAGGTGAAGGAGTTTCTTACAAAGCAACATTTGGGAAAGGGGAAACAGGACATTTTATGATAATGAAGGAGTGAAAGAATGGAAAGAAGAATATGGATAAGGGGTTGTGGAAGGACTGAAATAACAGCAGGACAGTGAAAGATGTGAGTGGGAAAGCAAGGTAGAGAGCAGGAAACATGCAAGGATGAGAACTTGAAACAGAGAATGCAGTTGAGTAAGAACCTGGTAAAGCGAAGCAATGAAGAGAGATGTGAATAGTAGGGTAAAGTGGAAGTTAGGTGAGCTTTATGGTTTGGCTCATTCAGTGTGGCTTAGGACAGACTTTTAACTCTAGCGGAGGAGGAACGACTCTGAAAATACCTTTTTACAATATGAGAGCAAGGGAGATGTCATGAAAAGTCATATAAAGATACCTTCACGCTGCAGTAGGGTCCGTGCAGAATCCAGCGTCAGCCAATGAAGCTTCATGCAGGCTTCACTAAGGCTCACCACCTGAGATGTGGTGGCCTGACTTCATTATCAGTCCTTAATCACTAATCAAGAAGTAGCACACATTGTTTTCTGGGTAAATGTGAAGAACCTGGCATGATGCTTAATCCAAGATCTGAGTGATTACACAGACATCTTTGGTAATTTTTGAGTAGTAATTCATCTTCTATCCTTTCCAGCTCCCTGCTTTTTACAATGAGGACATCAGCAATATCCTTTACTAGCGAGTTGCTTGGATGAAGTACTTGGATGTTGAGTGTAGAAAACAAAGGTGTAACTGCCTTCACATGATTAGATAGAGTAGAGCTAAGAGAACGTACGGATGGGGATAGCTGAATCACAGTATTTGCAAACTTTAATGTCTGAACAGGCAAAACTATATAGGCCTGTTTCAGAGAGGGTCAGTTAGAATGAAAGGAGAATTACGACTGTGATAAGCACAGGCAGTAACAGAGTATACAAAAATTCTTCTCCCCCCCCCCCCCCGCAGCTGTCTTGGGGGATATTTTAATTGAAAGCTTTCATCCAAAGGGTGCTGAGGTGAGATATGAGGCAGAATTATTACAGGAATTACTAGAGTGTATTCCTGTGAGTCAAATCATGGTTGGCTAATATAAGAAACAGAGCAGCATATTGCTAGCTTTATGCCTGGGGAAAAAAAGAAAACTGGAGTCCTTTTGTATGATTGTGCGTTTAGATACTGGGTGCACGACAGCTACACGATAGGTGCTTAATGGAATTCCCGCCTCTGCAAGATGGGAAGCTTGCTGGTATGCAAGCGTGGAGTTAGATCACTCCTGCAGCGGAGGACGGACCGTGTGATCTCGTTAGATATCTTTATGCAGCCTTAGGTGAACTGTTCTGATGGCCTGGACTACCAACAGTGCTAACAGTTGACATGCATTTTTCAGCTTATATGACAAAAGAGAGGATCAGCTTGTATGTGAAGAGCAGCTGGTTGAAAAGGGACTTGAAGAAATGAGGAATGATGCTCAGAAATGAGAGGGACGGACAGATGGGGGAAGCATTTGAAATTTTTCAACTACTGTGCAGTCTCTTCGGGTTATAGATACGTGGATGCTCAAATCACTTTCAGGATGTTCTTTCTGTTTCCTTGTGACTGCTAATGTCTTGCACTGGAGAAAAAGTTGCTCCCCTTAGGGGCTGTTTTTTGGGGGCCAAGAAGCTGTTATCTTTGAGGACTCTGACCTGGCGAAATGTGCCTGTGCCGACTGCCATTTAATCTGTCCTCATTAGTCAAACCCTTTGATTCCAGACTTGGGCACCTTCCACCACAGAACATCTCAAACTGTGGCTCTCCTTCACTGGCTAGGCAGTCCAGTTGCATTATCAAACTTTAATGAAAAGGCAGTGTTGCTCTCTTCCCCATGAGTTTTGAAGGTGGCAAAGTTCTTTACAGTAGCGTCAGGTGCCCAACCACCTTCTCTTTTCCCTGAGCCTGCCTCTGTTTCTCTCTGCTACCAAACCTGCTTCTGTTTTCCCCAGGTCTGGAGAAACCCAAAACTTGTGTGTGGAAATTACTGTCCTTGCTTTCTTCTCTCCTGTCTCTGTTCCCCATCCCTCAAGACTTTTTCTTGTCCCAGGGTAGCTTATCTTGCGTTTTCTCTAGGCTTGGGAGAACCGGGTTTTGAACTCCTGATCCAAAAGTGAAGTGGAAACAAGTCCAAGGCATGAGCTACTCCTGAGCAGCTGTGAGGCTGGTGATCTGTTTCTACATAGCCAACTTCTGAAGATGTAAATATTTAACAAAGCCCGCTGTTTCTTTTGTAACGCAGAGTTCTCTTTTTCCATGTCCAAGACACATTTGGGAGGAGCACGTTTCAAGTACGTGCTCCCTCCCCTGCTGTGTTCCTCATTCCCTAGAGGGCAGGTGGCTGAAGTATTGACAGCGCCGAATACGAGCAGGTGGATTGCACAGACACACCTTGGACACAGCGTTGCAAAGCATCTCTACAAGCATAAACTTGTACTGAGCAGCAGCTTGCTCAGACTGTTTGACGGAGGAAAAAAAGCAGTGTGGGAATACTGAAATTAGTCATCTAGTTTAGCGTCTGCTTCACGAGGCTGGTTCCTCTTTACTTTGGAATAAGGTTTCACTAACAACAAGTTGCAGGGAGTACCTATTTCTCCTACTCCTGGCAGGAATTCCACCAGTGAACATTATGGTTCATGACTTGGAAACATGTGCCACGTGTCCTGTGCAGGATTTAGAGCGAGGTTGCTGCTCCTTAGCTTCCTCTTCATGTGTTGTTTCTAGTCGAGCTGAAGTATGTGTCCTGTTGTAGTTTTACGCTTGTACTTTTTGTAGTACAAAATTCAGATAAGAAAGGATTTGGAAGTTTTCCGTGTGGGGTTGACTGTGGATGTGTCAGTCTTTACTGCATTGGTGTTTTGCAGAAGTGTCATAAAACATGTTGTGCTGTGCAGATGCTACTGGTCTTTGCATCTGTGCTGTGACTGATGGCTGAAACCGATATCGGGTTTGGGAGGGCTGGGGGTAGGACACTGTCTATTCTGCATGCTTGCTTGGCATCTCTGGCAGTAGCTGTGCTGATGAATGTTCCTTTAATAGCCTGTGTTGTAACAAAAATTGTATTTGACAGCTTTAAAAAAAAAAAAAAAAAAGGCTTGGTTGAGAGTTGAAGGTATTCCATGTTATGTACCCAGTGTGAGAGGAGGTGGTTCTCTACATCTCAATCACCCTCTTGCAGTCCTGATCTGAGGTATTTGCAGGGATGGGTTTTTCACTGGGATCCTAAATTGTTTCTCCTCTTCTCCTTCTCCTGATACCGCATACACATATAATCTGCAGGTCATTTATAGAGCAATCAGTAATATACTTGCAGTAGATTAGTTGGTCATCAAAAGAACAAGGTCTATACCAAGGAATTCAGCAAGGCAGTAACTGTCATGGAGATGTAATAATACATAGCTGTATAAATGGCCTTTGAAGATGATTAACTGTGGAGGTGTACAGTAGTGGCAATAGCCTTGTGTTTTAAGTAGAGTCTTGAGCGTAGTTCTTGTACGGGAGAATGTGTAGGAATGCACACTCGCTTTTGGTCAGGGATTGGAAGGTGTCTGCTACAGCCTGCTCAGCGTTTGTGTTGTCTTCATGGGGAAGGCATGGCTTAAACCAGCCCTTCAGAAATTCATTTAACTTCAGCCATACAAAAGGAGCGTCTGATGTGGTGAGGAGTAGAAAGGCTTTTATATATGTTTTGTCAGTCAGAAATTGGAGTCTGGTTTTCTTTCTTGTGTTGTGATTCACTGAGTCCTTCCGGTATTAAAAACAAAAACCAAAAAACACTTTTCATATAACATGAGGTTGAACAGGCTATGAATGAGAAGGCAAATGTCCTGTTGTATGCTTGAGAGCAGTTTGTGACCTGCGTCATCAATTAGCAATGGAATAGTTCTCATCTTGGGCTTAGCAGCAAGATTTTCTTTTAAATATTTCAATTTCTTGGTTCCAGCTGTCCAGTTGGTCTTCGTGTTTCCTGAACTTGCTTCAGTGCGTGTTGAGCAATGCCTTAGCTAAAATTGTGGTCGTAATGTACAGTATAAGAATTGGTGTTGCTTCAAGTTGCTTATTCAAAAAAATATGTATCTCAACATTGAAATATTTTCCCATTAAATTCATTTGCTTTTGGAATCAAAAGCAGTCCTACGTTATCTTGTTATGCATACATTATTAATTGCAATCCATTTTTAATTGAATGAAAAATTATGCTAAGAGGAAGGCTGTCTTGCAGTGTCCTTGCTCTTTCTTTGTCTAGATAACCTGAAGCAATTTAAAATCCACTCTTGCTCGGCATCTTTTTAAACGGAACAGCATTTAAACTCAGACTATTGAAGGAGAAATGAATATATTGGCAGAGGTGACAAGTGGTATTTCAAATTCTTTAGGTGGTTGACAGAAGTTTCTGTTAGGAGAGAGTTGTCTGAAACAGGAGTTCTTGTTGCAGTTTCCCGTAGTTTGTTTAGGTAGTAGAAAGCTGAATCGTTATGTAAATCTAATTATCATTCTTGCGAGCTGTATCAACCTGGAAGTTAGTGAGTTGGTCATGAGTGCAACTGTGTCATAAAGAAGCTTTCTAGATTGGAGACTTGTTCTTAAATTTGATTCTGCACTACCCTCTGTTACCCCAAGGATTAAGAGAGAAAATGTTTCCAAGCCCATTGCTAATTTAAACAGCAAATTGGAGCTTGCAGTGCGTGATATCATTCTGCTCTGTTCTCTTAATTAAAAAAAAAAAAAAACCAAACAAAAACCCACACACCAAAAAACCCCACCCCGAACCCCCACAATTTGGGTCAAAATTTTAATTTTGTTTTGCTATTATTATGATAATTTAAGCCCTAAATAAAGATAAAGTGTAACTGACTGGAGACCTTATCTTGTCTGCATTAGAAAAATGGTCCATTGCTGTCAGCAGAAATAATCAAGCTCATGTGCAGTAAAGCTGTGTTACTTTACATCAAACCATAGCCCGGTTTTAAGCCTGGTCTTCTAAGAGATGTCTTAAAGACCTTTTTAAAATGTGACACATGCGCACAGTAGTGTTTCGTAATAACTAGTGAACTCCTGTTAGCTGTGAAACAAAATACTTATTATTGTTTAATTATAGAATCCAGAGCCCTGGTCTTGGAAAAAAGCTGTGCTGTAGCTGAAAAACGTACAGATAAAAAGCAAGGGTCAGTCTCTGGCCTTGGTGAATTGACAGTCAGAGTGCAAGATGACAGGTAGTACCTGATGAAGACAGAAAGGAGGAGTCGGAGATGGTATCTCTTAGCATGGCTGGCAGTGATAATGTCATAGAAGCATGAAAAACAACGGGAGGGTATAATCTTCAGCTGTGCCCCAAACGCCTGGATACCATTGGTAGTGGGTATGCTAAACTTCTGTGCACTAGTAAACGCACCTTCTCTGTAATAGTAATTGGTTCCAGTTAGTTGGCAAGAGTCTTTTTTGGAGCTGTACAGTAAATACATTTGCTTATCTTTTTCCCCACAGCTACTTCTACTCTGCTGTTAAGCACAATAGTAAACTGAAGCTATAACAGATGCAGTGTGGACAGTATTTGTTGAGTTTTTATGCTTTATCACTTTATAAAATGACAGCTTTGTTTTCGCTTTATGTTTGTTACTGTTTCGTTCAGCTTGGATTGAACACTGATCGCTTGGATCAGCTACGGAGTTGGGTTTTAGCTTCGCTCTTCTTTTAAGTCGTGGGTTATCCTCTTACTGTGGTTACTTTAGGGTGCAGCAAAATTTTTTTATTGTCATAGAGCTGAGTGGTGAATTTCCACAGGTTTTCCCACCTTGCGTTCCCGTTAGTGCTTTGGGGTCCTGGACCAGCGCTGAGTTCTGTTCCTGGCGCTGTCTCCATCACCTTGTGCAAACACCTTCGCTCTTGCAGTGTGCTTCTGTTTTCTCCTGTCGTGAAGTTTGACTTTAGTTGAGTTAACTTACCCACTCAAGTCAGAGAGGTCAAAACCACAAGTTGAGGGATATAGTCCCTGAGATGAACCCATCCAGTACGCTTTGGTCTCTGCCACAGGGAGCTGCAGGTGGGGGGGGGTGGTCGTGGGGGAAGGAAGAGTGTTGTAATAGTTCCTGAAGCCCCGCAGCTACTGCCACAAAGTCAGAATGGCTTTTTTTTTTTTTTTTTTTTTTTTTTTAAATAGGCATGTTGTTTCCTATTCAATTCTTCTGTCTTTAGCTTGTCCCATCCGTGCAAGTCTGTTTTGGTGAAACAAAGGCAAATTAGCATTGGGAGAAAGGGATTTAGAAACAATCATTAGGCTTTCTAGGCACAGAACGGGTATAACCTGTTTGACTTTGCACAGGCTTTGCCAAGCTTGCATCTTCCTCTTCTCCTCTAAGTGCTGAACTAATGGTTGGCTGTGACTGTGTCCTTATGTATTAGGTCTAATTAACAAGGTTATTGTCACTCAGTTATACAGCATTTAGCAAACAACATTGATCCAACCGTTTAAAACTTAAAAAAAAAAAAAAAAAAGTTGTAGTGACTGTTTTGTGTAATTTGGAGTTGTGTAGCCTCTTCCGTTGAATTTTAAACAAAAAATCTCTTGTCTTTCTAAATTTGGTATCTGACTGAGCCCGAAGAGCGTACAGTATTTCACACACCTGAAATCTTCGCTTACCGCTGATAACCAAGAACATCCTCGGCACTCCTGCTGAGTTGAAAGGAACTATGTGGCGAATCGGGTACCTTTTAGATTCTATGTTGAGTTTCCATGGCCTGTGTCTGGCCAGTATCTAATATTGTCAGTTACAAAGTGCAACGTGCGTGTTTTGAGCTAGAGCTTCAGCAAATAGCAGCAGTAATAATAATACAAAAAACCTGGGCCATTTTACAGAAGTGAGAATAGCTCTACATTTTGTACCAATACAGAAAGATTAAAACGACTTGATCAAGGTCACGCAGCAAGCTAATGGCAAAGCCAGGACTGGAAGCCAGTCATCCATCATCCAAGCTTTCTTCTTTATTTGCTAGACCTCACTGCCTCTTATGGATGATATCTAATCATCTAGACTGCTGCAGTGGTGGTCTGATGAAAGACTTCAGTCTTCTAACGGCGTTTGGAAGCTGGGTAATAATACTTACTTCCTATTTATGGTTTGGTGCATAAACTAGAAAATGTAATACCGGGTTTTACACAGCTCCTTTTGAAACTGGCTGCATAAACACAGAAATATATTAAGCCTTACACATGTCCTCTGGGAACCCAGTAAATATTATCCTGATTTCAAAAATTAACATAATATATCCAAGGTTATACAGTTGGCAGAACTGGGAATAGACTCCTGCTTTTACGACTCTTACTGGTCACTTGCAATGGAGTTGCTGAAGTTTTATTTAGGGGTAAAAACACCCAGAGCAGGTAAGCACATCCCTGCGTGGATCCGAGGGACAGAGTAGGAGGTGTGCAGGACAAAGAAATTCCTTTTCCTCCCTCCGCCTCCTCCAGCTGGGAAAGGGTTACAGCCGAAATGCCAGTAACAGCCTCGAGAAAACATGAATCAGTGCTAGTGAGGGAAGGCGGAATGGGAACCCAGCACGGCCAGCTGGTTTGTGCTTTTCATTTATATACACCTTTCTGGGGGTTTTTAAATCCAGTGTTCCAGGCGATCTCGGCACAGCTGACAGCGGAGCCAGCCAGTGATAGAAAGCGGATCGCGTTAATGTACCGTCTCATTAAATAGGAGGCTGGGTGCGTATGTGTTGTTTGTGGGGTGGAGAAGC
>JAVKLA010000081.1:2893633-2927194 GCA_034782735.1 Sagittarius serpentarius
CCCCCCCCCCCCCCCGCCCCCCCCCCCCCCCCCGCCCCCCCCCCCCCCCCCCCCCCCCCCCCCCCCCCCCCCCCCCCGCCCGGACACAACAACCTCAGTTCTCAGCCCTTTCTCCTTGCAGCCTCCTCGTCCTCCTCCTCCTCCTCCTCCCCCGCTCCCCTCTGGCAGCCTTCTGCCAGCTGCTCCTGCAGAGCGAGTGTGCGTGTGTGTGCGTGTGCGTGTGTGTGTGCGTGCGCGCAACATGGAGGGAGGGACCGGAGCTGCTGCTGCTGCTGCTGCCGCCTTTACCAATATCTATACGGCAGCTTTCACTGCGGGAACGATAGGAACTGGAAGCAATCTTGATGAATCTGAAAGGTCAGTACTATCAATAAATCAGCCACAGATAAATGCTCCTCGGAGACGCTTTCTTCCCTTTTTTTTTTTTTTTTTTAAAAACCTCTTTTCTCATAAATGGAGTATTCACATGATACCGTATCTCCGAGGAATGCAATTGTTTCACAATTGGTCATAGCCAACCCTGTCTAATAAAAATGTAGAGCATGATTTAAAAAGGCATGTGTGTCATTTTCATATAGGAAATGCAACTTCATTTTATTTTTTAGTGTATTTTTAAGCATATGTATATGACTCTATCTTTTAAGTGGTTGAGTATTTGAATGGAGAAAGGTTAGTTACCTTCTTCAAGCAGATTATACTATGTAGGTTACACTAGCACGTAGAAAGCAGACCAAGTATAATTTTGCATCCCGTTCTTCATGTGACAGTGGTCCTTGAGGCATTTTCGGGTAAAGTGTATGGAATGTGGTTATTAGCATGACTGAAGCTTGCATTTTTTAATCGAAAATGTAATACATCCTGTCCATAGCAGAGTAGAGCACATACTCTGTACTTTGGCTGTGTGAAAACAGCAGTAGTCACAAGGGTCCTGTGCTGAGCATATTTTTTTTTTTTTTTCCTTTCTAATGGGTAACTAGGTGCTGTTGATATGGTATGGCTTTAGGAGCAATAGTTCTGGAGGGCCAGGTTATTGTGTAGTTAAAATTCTTGTGGAATGAGACAGTGCTGATTATCTTCATGGCAAATCGTCTCCTTCACCCTAGGCTTGGATTTGTGCTGTGGCTGATACGAAATAAGCCTAATGCTCTTGCAGTTCAGTTGGGATTTTCTACTTCAGGGCTGAGAGTGCATAAATATTTACTGGTGAAAAAAAGGAGGGAGTTGGGGAACCAGTATAATTTAAAACTTGCCGTCTTGGGCATGCTGTTACCACCTACCTGTTTTACAGATGAAGGCTGTTTCTACCAAACTAAAAGTTATTTATCAACATAGCTGCCGGAAGCTGGAGACATGGGTTCTTATTTCACTGTGTAATACATGATGAACAAAGTCTTGTGAATTTATGCTAACTCCACCCATTTCAGCTCACACTGCCAGAAACCAAAGGAGACTAGCTCCTTCGAGCACTGCAAAATTGGTCTGAATTTGTCTGTGTTTTCTTTCTTGAAATATTTATGCTTAGGAAAGCTGCTACTGAATATCTTCTCATGGTTCGTACTACCTAGTGACTCGGGTAGTGTGAGAAAGCTACCTAGGTTCCACTTACTTAGAAACAAAACTGTATTTAAAAATTACATGTGTATAGTGTGTTAATGCTGAAGCCTTTACACTCCCCAAGTTCCTTTGTGACGGAAAAAGCACAATACGGAATATATTGTCACCAATGTGTATGGATCCATGCATGCCGTAGAGGATTTTGTGCATAGGAACACCGTAGGATTTTTGCTTGGTGTGAATTCCCTTGGGAATGTGTGGAGCTCACTCTGAAAACTCTGACATTTGTGAGTAGCTGGCAATGTCAGTGTGTGGAATACCAGGTCTGTGGCTAAAGACAGATGGAGTTTAGCAATGATTTGATACAAGCTATGCAGTTTTCTTCCGAATGGGTCTTGTCTTTCAGGGAAGCCTGCAGATTAAATATGGTGTTGTTCTGGCAGGGACCGGTCCCCTTTTTTTGCCACTTGTGCAGATAGTCCAGAGCATGACAGAACTTTGTATTAGCTTATTACGGTTGCCTGTCTGAAGGAGAGACCTCTTACTTGTGTTCCCTCATGTCCTGCTTTTCAGCATAGAGATAAAAATTTGTATTGTTTCTTAGAAGCAAGACTTGCATTTAATAGGCTTATAGAAGTATTTTTAACTTTATACTCTCAGTCCTCTGCTTCTGGCTCCTACTTGGAGTACAGGGAGTTTTCTCACCAGTGATGTAAATCTAGACAGAATGAACTGTGCTGATGCATATGTTCTTCAAGAATGGTACACGTAAGGGTTGCAGAATCCTTGTCTGACCTGTAGCAGTAGCTTTTTTTGGTTGGAGGGGAAGAGGGACAGAAAACAGCAATTCTCTGAGCTTGTGAAAGAGCAGTCATTCCAAGGGACAGGCGGATTGCAGCACGAACAGCAGAGCGGTGTATGTTACTTCGGACAGATAGCATCTTCTTCGGGGCCAGTCTTTGGTGATTTATGTTATGCGTAACCGGTTCTGGGTGACTTGGCGTGTCATGACGTTACCGCTGCCCGAGCTGCCCAGGGACTGCTGAACTGCCTTTGCTCCTGACGGCTGTGCGCCCTCTGCCTCCCCTTACACAGCTTTCCCAGGCTCCAGCAGCGAGGAGTGGGCTCTCTCCAGCCCCCCAGGATGCCTTCCATGGAAAAATTCCCTGCACCTTGTCTTACGGAAGGAGGGGGCAATTTTATCAGAGCATTTGTGAGCACATCCTTTGGCCCCCCCCCCCCCAAGTTCTTTTTGCAACAACCGGCATATCACATACACTGTGTGATGTATCTTCAGTATTTACATCAAGAATACAAAAAAAAAAATATTGTTTAATCCCCCTTTGCCAAGCTTTTTGGTTTAATCTTTCTTTGCTTTGAACTGTTTCTTCTCATTGTTTGATATTCTCCGAAAACTTCAGGCCCTGGTATCAGGGATCACAATGTAATGTTTCGATGTTCTGCTCCTGACAGTGGTCGTTAAAGGAAAGTAAATCCCCCATCTTTCACCAATGGTCCTATGTCGTAAAAAGGAATGTTATTCCCAGCTTCCATTCAGTTATCAGTCTGGAGAAAAGGAAAAAATAAACCAACCACAGAATAGGTGGTGGAAGAGAGAAGTAAATTGACTTTGAAATGGTGGATGCGATGGACAGAAGGCAGAAGAACTGGGATGAGGTCTGAGCTTCCCGGTCATGGGGATAAAGACCAAAGGCGGCAGCTGTTTAGCTGTTGAGTCAAGACAGGGTAGATTTCAATGTGTATTCATGTAAAAAATAAAAAAAGGCAGACTTACACTCTTTGTGTATTCCTTTGAATGAACGTATATTGGAAATAGTAACAGGAGGCAGTGGCAAGGGCTGAGAACTGGAGTAGACATCTCCTCAGTTTCATTCAGTTTCTTAGAATGGCAACATGCTGTTATTACTTAACTGTTCGTTGTTCTCGTTTATTTGTTGAAGGAGCTTTCCCTGTACTCTTTCTGGAGGAAAAAAATGTTTACAAACATGTTTGAAGTGTATATCCAGAAAGCAAATTAAAATATAAACCTCTGCACTTAAACGTGTGTTTCACACTCATGCCTGCTGCTTTGTTCTGGCCTAACGGCAGGGACCAGAGCATGATTTAGAGTGGGGAGGATGGGAGGAAAAGGGGGAGGAATATGAACTCTGTACCCTTCCTTTGAAGCACCGTTTATATCCTAGCTTCTCTTAGGTCCTGTGTTCATTCCTTTCAAAACTGTGAATGTGAAATTTATTATCCCAGCACCTCTGGAGACACCTCGGAGGTGACGTAATACCTGTTTTTCTGTCAGTTGCCTTTTCTTACGCAATCCCTCATCTAATCTGGTTTTCTTCCTTCTTTGAGTAAAACAGTAAAAGTGCAATACATACTATAAGATCTGTTACAGTTTTCTTTCAAAACTGATAGCAACCAGCGTCTGGTCCGAGATGCTTTGTGGTGGCAAAGACCACACTCGGTTACAAGAGGTGGTGGTGGTGGTAATTGGCAGCGTAACGTTCGGCAGAGCCAAATGTGACCTCTGTTCAGCTTTCTGTGCCGGGAACAGCGCGTATGTGTTGGATCATCTGTGTTAGATTATCATCACGGCCTCCACTTTAATTTATAAAGGGTTGCCCGGCCTTGCATTCCCTTGCAGTTAAGTCCCATGGCTGAATAAACTTCTGAAGCATCCAGAAGATGACAGTGCATTACTGCTTGTTGGGCTACGTATTTACAATTACTCTAGGTTCACTTTGAAGCTCCTCAGAGCTCTGAAATCTTTGGTTAATCAAACTTGGAGAAGGACTTTTAACCTGACACTTCTCATGATGTTCAAGACTAGAAAGCCCTTGTTACATTAGCACGCCAAGAGTTTAGCGCAGCTTTTCGTTTTTTAATTCAGACGGTTCAAGCTGGGGGCAATTTTAGCTGGGTGATCACAAGCATCCTATTGCTTTTGCTGAAATAAGATGATGGCTTTGTTGGACATTGAGCTAATACACAGGCAGTGGTAATGGATTGCTTTCTCTAGGCAAATGAATTTAATGCAGTGTATAGTCCTGATGGGATTTCACCACTCTTCCAGGGGGCGGTTCTGTTGTTATGACTCTCCACTTGATCTGAGTCTCTGGGTGCAACTCACTGTTGTAAACCAAATGTGACACACTAATGAACTCCAGCAATGTGTGTTTTCTTCTTTTCATTATGTATTATACAGCAATTTTCCTGTTCACAGTGCTATTCAATAGTCAAGGATTTCTCAACATTTTTCCCCCAGGGTTTATAAATTAGTGCTCCAAACCTTGTTCAGGATTGGAATGTAGCAGATGAGATTTCAGCCCTTAAGGAGTCTTTTAACCATGCAAACCTGCTTTAATTTCTGGCCACATTTCTTCATTTGTGTATTTCAGAAGGTTTTGTCCCTTTAAAAAGTGAAACGTAACAAGATATTGCACAAACTTTTTTTCTGAAACATAAGCACAGGATTTCCAAGCCTATTCACTCTGTTCTCTGTACGTTTTCTCTTACTGATGCTTTAGTGGAATAGCTTTACTTACTGTATTAGATAAATGTAATTTGTAAACATAGATTGTATCTCTTCGCAGCTTGTTCAGTGTCCCTGTGCTGAATTCTATTTTAGGAGTGTATGTGTGCTGTACCAATGCATGTCATGCCTTTTAAAAAATTATTTACGTAAAATATCCAACTATTTTAAGTGCATATGCCTACAGTGACCATCTGAAAATCTACTTGTTTTTTAAATAAAGATGTGCTGGGAGAAAAATTTTGAGAACAATATCAATATATACCACAGAATCAAGAGTCAAAAGGTAAATAAAAAGAGCACTGAACTACTTACTACATTTTTTCGTGGTTTCTGAGCAAATCTTGTAATTCAGAGTGATAGGAAGAGGGGCCATGACACAGTGTGTTCATGTTTTCCATTAGTGATACAACAGTAAGGCTAGAACTTTGTATGGCATCACACACACATCAAGCCCCTTGCTACACTTGAAATAAGAGTGAGCTTTGACCTGAGGCGTGTGGCCTAATACACTTGTTCATGTGTTTGAAACGTAGATGTTCGTTTTGAAAATAATGCCCGTGAACCATCCCGGCTCTTGAAGACTACCTTTAACATGCTTTTGCATAAGCCAAACCTGCTTCGAAATCAACCCTTGGTAGTATTAGTTTAGGGGAACATCCAAAATGTAGGAGCAGATTTGAAGAATTTTCTGAAGTTAAATTGATCGCATTATGGTACACCGAAAGAAAAGCAGACTAGATGAGTACTTTCCTAGCCAGAAACAAGGCATGGGTTGCGAAAAATAAAAGAAGAGGAAACTACAGTGATGTCTTAATTTTGCACAGTTTCATCTGATGCACGGTGTTGACAGCTTCCCTTTGACAGGCGACTTTCCCAGCTTCTTACGCTACCAAGGGAGCTGCTTATGGGCACACATGAAAATACTTAAGATTTTCATAGACTGAAAATCTCCATTCCCTATTAATGATTGAGGGAAACAAGGCCAATGTAAGGTATCAATTTCAGAAGACGGTTGTTCTTAAATCCTAGTATTTGTGGTTGCATAGGGCCCTTAAATTCATGCCCAGAAGGTTAACCAAAGCCCTGTTGACTTTTTTTGTCTACAAACTAATTTGTTTAATACAGCCACGGTTGCTCGTAGCTTTTTGCGGGAGCAATATAATGAGATTAACAAGCCTCTGATCGCTTCCCTATCTGATACTTAAATCCCCATGGGAAGCTGTGAAAGTGTCAGAGCTCTGTTACTCTTGTATGGGGGCCACGCTGGCAAAGCTAAGAGTTGTTCTTTATGTAAGATGTTGTAGATTTGGTTGCTGGGATGATGGAGTAGCTAAGCTTCAATCTGTAGCCTTGGAGCCAGCGTGATTGGAGCCACGGAGAAGAGATGCTGAGGCTGCCAGCCAGGGGATTCATTATTGGAAAGAAAAGACAAACACCCCCTCCTTCCCCCCGCGATACTCTGAAGAAGGAAGCAAGTTTCATAGGGAGATAATTATGCTACTGGGAAAACTGCTGTGACAGCTCACAGCACCACAAGTGGTGTTCTTGTGGAGAAAAAGCCATGTTAGATGTAAGGAATTTCTTCCCTTTTTCTCCTAGTTTAGGTATGGTGTATATGCATAGTGTTGTCCTGAAGTGCTTACCTCCTTGCCATCGCTTTCTTTGCCTGCCTCAGGCTAACAGGCAGCAAGTTTGTTGTTTTCAAGTGACATAGCCCGCAGTCTGGTTTGGGAATTGAGATTGACACCTGAATTATTATTTTTCCCTGCTCATAAAAGCATGCATGATTGATCGATTAGGTGTGCAAAATTAGAAGCTTTTTCTTGAAAACTAAACCAAAATGGGGGAGGATAGTTTTAGTTAAAAAAACCAAACCCACAACTCAGTATTCATTTTGAAGCAGCATTGTGTTCCGGTGCTTTCTCTACCCAGTACCTTTAGCATTGTTGAGATGTTAACAGTTGCAATGCGTACTTTGTGGAAACCTCCGCCAGTCTCCGTGTTGGATCTCTCTGCGCACTTCTGTAGCTTACAGCCCCTTCTGTTTAAGGTGATTTTTTTAGTTAGTTTCCCCCAATTTCCCAGTGGGGTGTCTCCAGATGACAGAAGTGGCTTCTCTCCAGTTCTTGAGCAGTAGTTAGTTAGCTTGGTGGAGATATTGCTTTTTGGCTTGTGTGTAGGACTGATTACTTGTAGGAATAATACCCCTTTTTCTCCGCCCTTCAACGTATGTTAACAAACATTGGAGACACAGGAATCACACAAAAACCTTTTCTCCAGCAAACGTCTCTGGTTTTGAATACATTCTCCTTTTCAAGGGCTTGACCACACATGGAACTTCTCAGGAACAGCTGCTCACAAGTAATTCCAGATGCGGACAGACCCTGAATACAATGTTGTGTTCTGTATTGGGCCTGTTTATGCTGACCTTTTCCAATCCCTTTTATTGCTTTTTAAGCTCAGGATTACCTCTTTGTTCATTTAAAGTATAAATTCTAGATACTTCTAAATATAAAAATTCACACACACAAAAGCTGAAACTACTTTTACTCATTGCTCTGTTCTTTCCTCTGTTTGGGGCTGGCAAATTGAAGATGCTTTGCTGCTGTTGTAACTGTCCCTCTAACAAGAGCTGTAGGATTTGCAGGGTCTGCAAAGCCATTGGGCGCACAAGCAGCGAGTACTGGCCTTTGCTTTGCCCCTTATGGACTTCAGGAGAGAAGTGTAGCTCCCTGAGAACTAATTACTCAGTTACACGCTCGGGTCAGCGACGCTAGTATGATATGGCAAGGGAAAATCTGAACTTCTTGGCGTCAAGACTTTGTGAAGATCAAGATTTCCCTTCAAGGAATGTTGAATTCTCTTTCTTGATTATTATTTTCCTTGTTTCTTCTTTCTTTTTCTTTTTTGGTGAGGAAATGTCAGAGCAAAGATAATTATAAATTCTCTAAATTATTTTCAGATGCATCAACGTGCAGTCAGTTGAACAATGGAATGCATACTTGACCACATTTGAACAGAAAACAGCCAGGAAAGCCACCAGAAAGAGTAGGGCTGGAATTGCTTGAACCTTCTTGGCTGCTCACTGTGCAAGGAAGAGCATGTATAGCTATGCCAGCTGGAATGCAGCTGCTCCTTAAATCTGGCGCCTAATGTTGAGTCCTGTCAAAGTACATAATATTGAAGAATCTCGGTGATTTTGTTTGCAGACAGCAAAGTATCAGTGAAGACTTGACTTGCAAGGGTGGAGGGAAGCGCTGTTATGTCTCTGTATGCAAGTCTTTCAAACTTGCTACTTTGAAGATGAAATGTGTGCATGTTCCCAAAACCATGATGGGTTAATCTAGGGCCAAAAAAAAAAAAAAAAAAAAAAGAGGAAAAGAGGAAAGTATTAATGTATCCATCTAGTGTATCAGTGGCTCTACTCCCATTCAAGCCTGTGCTCCATCAGCAATCCAGCAAGCTGCAGCTCTCCAAAATGACTCGTACTGTCTGGAGTACAATCCTTTAAGAGATTTTGAAACCACTTAGTGATTTTGCTATGCACTTTTTCTGTGGATTTGGTGGAGATTTAGTGACACCTGATGTTACTGAAAAGTGCCATACCAATGCAAATTTCAGTGTCATTGAGAACAATAGGGTAAGCACATGATGCTAGTTCATGGGGCAGAAAACTCCTAGGCCTTTTCAGTACTTTCTGCTCCTTTGATCAGTCACAAAGATGTTAAAAATACTTGATATATTTGGGTGCTAACACAACATAGCTGTGACGTTAAATTTTGGGAAAACATTACTAAAAGGAAAGAAGTTAAAAGTGATTTGGTAAACTATTTTTGTGGGTTTTATTTGACTCTTTTCATACCTTGTAGATTATCATGGCAGAAATTAACAACAGAAAAATTCAATTTATTTTCAGTTAACGTGTTTCCTTTTGCGTTCAGTCCTCGGATCTATGTACAATAGGGTTAATGCATTTATTTTACTGGCAAATAGCACAAGCAGGCATCCATCACAGATAAAGTGAGAAGGGGAAAAGTAACTGTAATATCATGAAGTAAACAATTGTATATTTTCTTTTTTTGATCCTTCCCAACTGCTTTACTTGCAGAACTGACTGACTTCTTACGAGCAAATGTTAGATTAAGGAATGAGATAAAGTTGCGTGAAAGAGACGGCCTGTCTTAAAACTGTCATGCAGCTGTGGTAGGAGCGTGTATCTACCTACCTTTGGGAGGTACTAACGTTAGTGAAATCACGTGTGTACACAATAGTAGAGTGAAAAAGGAAATACGCGCTTGCATATGTTACATCTTTTCTTTCCTGCTCTCTCTCTTAACAGAATGGAAAATACCTTAATTAGTGGAAACAGCATGGATATATTTTTGATGTTTGTTTGCTGCATTGTTTGGTGTCTTAAGGCAGTAGACTCACATTTTATAAGTTTGAAGTTTGTTTGGTTAGAACATCTCACTGTTGTCACACATAGAGGGTTTTGACTTTCTCTGCCTGTTGATGTTACGTTTCTTTTGCCTGTGCTTGGGGCTGGCCGGGGCACATGACGATCTCGTAGGTGACACGCTTCACTTTAATGAGTGAGAGAAGCGAAGAGTAATGTATGGTCCAGTGCTTGAACAGAGGGAGCGAAACACTTAATTTAGAGAGACCGGAATAAAATTACCAGGGCTCCCAAAAGGATTTCGCCATCTCTTTTAATACTCGTCCAGCTTCTTCCGGTCATTCATCTCTTCCGTTATATGATAATCCCTTATCCTAGTGCTGGCCTGTGCTACTTTATACTGAAGATGGTGGGTTTTGCCGTTCTTGGTTTTCTTACAGGAATCCCTACCTAAATTAGGCTGTGTATATGCAGTCACTCCGGAGACTGAAAGATTCATTTTAAAGAAATGCTGACCTACTAGGGCAGCTTTTCATCTGTAGTATGATTGACCCCTCAAGCATTTAAGAAACACCAGTCAAGTTGCTGAAAAATCACAAGATTGACTTTAAAAATTGTGCCTTTTAAGGTGCACTTTGGTTGTTACTTTTTTCTAATTTGCCCTCCAGTTTGAGTTTTTAAGTGCAAGATGGGTAATGTTGTTCACGTTTCCTCTGCAAGATGATTTAATAATTATAGTGAAAGCTGAGAATATTTCTTCACTGTTTGACTCTGTGACTGGAGCTTTGAAAATATGAAATGCTGAGAGATTTGCAGCAAAATGTCAAGAAATTCTGACACTGAGTCTTACGCATTGTATTCTGATGTGCTTATAATTCAAGGTCAGGTCCGGTCCCAACGACATTTGCGCAGGTTATGTAAGTCCTAGTAGTTGGTCTGGCAACAAAAATATTTCCTCATTTCTCTTCAGCTTCTTGAAAAACAGCAGGCACGATATATTTTCCACATGTGCATTTATAAATACACACACGCTTTTTGTTACCTCTGAAGGGGATCTTAAGTACAGCTTCACGTGGAATTGTGTTGTACTGTGGCAGCATCTCCTGCTCTGTGTGGAGCTGTCTATGTATACAGAGAAGGTAGGTAGCTAACTTCATCTTCCCTTCTTGCTGGGTAAAGGCGGAGTTTCAGGTGCTGGAAGAGGCACTCGGGTAATGCTGTTTGCCTTGGCGAGTTGTTCTTTGTCTCCTACAGGGAAATGACAGCAACACGTATATATATATATTTAATTATTTTTGTACATCATGTTGAAGTACTGTGAAATATTGCTTTGACTTCAGAGTATGTAATGCTTTTCCTGAACTCCAGCTCCACAGAAGCAAGGGGAAGACAAGGTGTTGATCTCGCTGGTGCAGCAGACTTTGCAAATGAGATTTGTATCCGATTACAACTAACTATATCGACATAGGATATGGCGTTGGTAACAAATACCCATTGAGATGTAAAAATGTTGTTGAACACCAGCTGATGCCCACACAGGCTTTTTAATTAGTACCTGGCCTCTTTTTGAATCAAGATGTGCCTCTGTATAGGGAAAAATTTTGACAAATCCCCTGTGGCTCATAAAAGAACAGAAGGTAACTTTTTTGGTGTATTCTCTCTTGTGCCTACAGAAAGTTTTCTTGGTGCCTGCTAAGGAAACAGTATTACCAGGGAGTCTGGATGCACAGAAATTGAAAGACTCATAGGAAAGAACTTCAGACTGCTACTTACTGGAAAAAAGGACTTGTGCAATTATAGGTAAAATGTATGATGTGGTATTGCATGGAGTTTTGAGGACGATACATCTCTGGCAACTTACTCTGGTGTTACCTGCTAGAAAAAAACTGGTGGTTGTTTGGCTGCTTGACCTAAAAGAGGCAACAAACATTTCGTACTCAGGGACGCTGTTGTCTGCGCCTGCCCGTTTGAAAACACTGGGACCTGTACGAGACAATAGTATGCAGTAAAACTGCAAAGACAAGCATGCAGTAAAACTGCAGGATACATAATGTTCCCGTCCATGTTTTTCTAAAATGAGTCCAAAAGTTGAAGAAAACAGACTAGTTACTAAGTAGTACTGACTCAGAGGTGCAAGGTAGTCAGGGGTTAATGCACCAGATGTGACTTTCTGGAGAACAGATTTATTTAGACCCTGTGGTGTTAATGAAAGGCGAGAGGTTGCAGTAATCCTGTGCTTCTCACGTGGCTCGCTGCACTAGGGGGAGGAGAGGAAAAAGGTACTGGCAGGGTCACCCCATTGAAAACTCCGGGGTAGTGGGTGAGCGCGACTGCCGTGCACCGCATCAGTGATCAGCACAACTGGGAGTTAATGTTACCGTCCTTCGCAGAGTGCTGATGAGCTCTCGGCTGATGTTCCAGTCCCTTTGGCTACCAAGTCATGCGTGGGGAGCTCCAGCCAGGGCATTGAGATTCCTGGCAGTAGTGTTCCGAGAACCGCCTTTGTTTGGAGTTTTAAAGGTGGTTTATTATCACTTGTCAGGTTATGGAAATGCTGATCAAGAGGGAGTACAGTCATGTGTGCAGCACAGGTAGCAAACAAGAAATACTGGTTTTGGAAATAACTTTTATCATCTTCAGTGCTGTTGGAAGAGGGGAAATACAGAAGTAGAAACTGCAGGTACTTTCATGCTGCATGTTATATGTCCAGTCTTGATAATGACTTTACCTTTGCATGTGTATTTCATAAAAATTGTGGTATAACTATCTTTGGAAAAATATGTATTAGGAATTCACAGGAAGCCAGTAGCCAACGAGTTTAATACATTGCACGCTGGAATACGTACAGATGTAACCTCTGACTAGGTGAAATATACTTGCTTTTGCTGATTCCATAAATAAGTTATTCGTATGCCTACTGATATCACGCCTTGTCTCTCAAACGTCCTTTCCCAAACCTGGCCCAAACATTCCCCCCTTCCCAGCCGACCTAAACCACTCTTTTAAGTTAGTTAAATCAGAGAAACAGTACCTATTAATGTTTGACATTTTCTGATGCTATGTACAAACAGAACAGGGAGGAAAAACATGCACGCCAAGGGAGACCATTTGCCACTATCATGAACCTCAGAACTTAAGAAAAATTGTACTTTTTACTACCTATGTAGGCATCTTGTTAAAAGAAATGAATTGAACCTGACCAGCTCTCTGTGCAGTAGTGAGCGCGTGACAGCATCCTGGTGGAAAATAAGACATCAAATCTGAGAAAGGGGTTGGTTCAACGTTTTCTGTCACCATTTCTGACTGCATTGCTTTGTCTGTAAACAATTGGTGCTAGCTGTTTACGGCAACCGAAAAAGTGGGAAGTGCTGTGGTGGTGTGAGTGTGGCCTAGCAGGAAGTTTCACGTGCAAACACGTTTTGTGCGGTCGGAAATCTTTGTCTGTCCTAACAGTGCATTAGATCTGTGTGCACGTGCTGGGAAAACAAAAGGATGTCATTTTTAGAGAACATGTTTACTTACTGCTGCATTTACAATAAAAAAAGAGTGTGTTGAAAGTTTTAATTATATAATGGGATTCCAAGATGGTGTCAGTCTCCATCCGAGAACAGAAGGGGTTGTTGTTTTTGACTAACTGCGCTCCCTCCTGTAGGTTTTCCAAAACGTAATGGGAGGCATCAGGTCTGGATGGTATTGGCTATTCATTTACTACATGAAAAATAAAGCATAGCAAACTAGAAGAGGTTACTAACATAGTTTAGAGAACATTTAGATTTTGCTTGGAAGACACTTGTAGTTAACTATGAGGATCTTGGGAAACTCATGGAAGTCGGTGCCAAGAGTTTTCTTGGAAAACACGTTGCTAAGTCGTACATTAAATGTAAAAATCTTTGGCTAATTACCTGATTAATTTGGTGTATTTCAGAGATAAGAACAGAGCAGCTGATTCTTCTTTTATGTTCTGTATGGATAGCTATCACAAATGTTTTTCCAAACAAGGAAAGAATATTTAAAAAAAAAAAAATTCTGAACAAAGTTTGCAAAAAGCATTTCAATGAGCTCATTTGTCTCTGAGAAGGAAAAACCTACAGAAGAGGGAAGGAGCTCTGGCTTGGGCTGTCACATGGAATAGCGTCTCACTCTGTGAACTGCCCGTGAGCGTCAGGCTGAGGATGGAATCAGAGTGGAGAGGGAGATGCAGATAACCAAGTCATAACCCTTTGGGAAGCCAGCAGCCTCATTCTGTGTGAGAGCAGAGAGAGGAGCCTGGCTTGGAAGTGAACTTTCTCGTGAAACGAGAGATTCGGCTCCTGTATCAGACAGAAAGATTTCTAAAGCACAAAAAGTGGCAATAGGAAGCCCATGTCCACGGCCTGCTTAAAACCATGGCTCTGAAGCCTAGTTCCAGTTTACTTGCGGTTCGGGTCAGGCCGTTCATTGCCGAAGTTTCCATAAGAATGTGACACAGAACTGGAGGTCGCTTGGGCCTGGGGGTGAGCGGGGTACGCAGCTGGGCTCGCGCTGGCCTGCGTTGCAGAGAGGGAGGATGCGCAGGCTGGGCCACCGGCGGAGTCCGGACTGATGCACGTCCTCCCCGGCGAGTGACGGCCTGAGAGCTCACACGCGCGGCTTGGCTGATGTAGGGTAATTCCTTATGTTGTATTCAGTAGTTTTGGTCTTTGAAGCCCCAATACCAGCTCTGTCATCAGGCCCTGAAACTGTGCTCCTAAGGGGGCCTCAGCTTTTCTGTCAAGCTGGTAGTTTGGTGCTATTTTTTCCTAAGCTTTTTTCTATTTCAGACTCTCTATCTTTCCCTCTCTCCCTCTAGGTGTGTTTTTCCTCTTTGGTAAGGAGATTTAGTAATGGTTACAGTCTCATTTTTGTTGCGCTGGGGTTTTCCCTGGCCTGATGACAAGATGAACTTTCTTTTCTGAGCGTTACGGTGGTGAGGAGGTGATGTGAGGAGCAGGTGACTAGCTTTCCAGGACGCTTCGCTGTCTGTCTACTCTGTAAGCCCAGCCCTCAACAGGAGTCTTCTGGAAGTGCTGTCTGTCAGGCTGCTCTGTTCCCTGGAAGCTGTATTTTATCTTACATTTTTATTCTTCTGTTCGCTATATTCTTTCTTTTTTTATTTTTTAACCTGTTCTTTCACAGCCTTTTCTCTTTTTGCCGAGTTATTCATTATGAGCTAAGAAGTTTCTTTTGCAGGTGTCAGTTCTAAAATCATCATGATTACGGGGTGGGAGGAGCTTGAAGAGCACTGTTTACTGCCATTTTCCTGGGGACTGAAATTAATGTGCACTGGTTTCAACAGTATCTCATTTCTTAAGGAAGGCTAATAGCCCGGTTGCTTCATTATCCTGCCTTTCTGCACAAGTGCCAACGCAATAGAAATGCATTCATTTTCCAGACTATCCTTTCGGTGCTTGAGACAAATGCTTTCAAAAGCTGATCCACACTCTCTTTTTTTTCTGTCAGACTGAAAAAGCTATAAATCTGCTAATCACCTGTCCATTTAGGTTAGCGTATTGCATCTGTAACCCTTCTTAATTTCTCAAAAATAATCAAACAGTGTGCTCTTGCTGGTAGCTACTTTACCAAATCATTAAGGCTTTATTTGTCTATTTATTTATTTTCTCAAGAGAGTATTTTATTAGTGCCAGCATGAGTCGGGACAGTTAAAGGTTGCAGTGAAATATTCCAGCTTCTGATGTGATGCAATATGAACTGGAATGAAATGTTACCGTAGTCATACTGAAAAAACCAATGAACGCACTGTATGCTGTGTTACCTGCGAGACAAAAAGTCTACCAGTTATCTCTTCCCAGTAACTTCTTGCCCCCTGCAATGTGTACATCATTGTGTAGGGAGTGCCTGGTAAGGAGAAATGTTGTTCTTCTGTGTTTGTGTGCAGACAGGTTGTCAGCACGGAATTAAAAAAGTGTGTTGTCCATGGTCACGTTTTGCGGAGAGAAGGCTGTTATAAAGGAAAGAAGGCAGACAAGACTCTTGGGTTTTGTTCCAGGCTTCTCAGACGCAGTCAGTGCTGAGTCGTCTTGTGCATTATTTACACCATTTTTTTAAGCAAGGGTAACAAAAATAGCTATTTTACAGGAACGTTTTGACTTAATTGTGAAAAGCTCTGTGGCTCAACTATAAAAATTACTTCAGGGCAAAATTTTATTTTATTCCTGTTGGTCTTTTGAAACAGAATTGAAAGGTGGATTTAGTGGCTGCATGAAATTTTCAGCAGGATTGTCCTTGTTTATTAGCTCCCCCTCCCAACCCTGTGAATTGTAAGAATTCTGCCCGAGGCACTGGGGAGTGGTGAATGTTGACACAGGTGTCAGGACGGTGTTGCAGATGTTGTGATTCTCCTCACGATGACTTCCTGTTTTTAACTGTAATTTATTTTGACACAACAGTCTGGGGTCCATCTTGATCCCTCATTGTCAGCCATCCAGCTATGCAAATACATGTATTTTCATGTGCTAGCCATAAAGCCCCAGCTTTCCTTGCCTTGCAGGGTTTAATTTTCCCAACAGTGGGAACAGACAGTGTCTTGTGTTAGCCATAAAGGTTGGTATGATGGCAAAGGAAAGCATTTAGAAAATCATTCTAAGTACTGTTATCTGTTCAGCTGCTCTAGTGAGATTTTCTGGCCTTTTCTCCCCGCCTCTCTAACTTTATAGCTCCCTGCTTTAGCCAACGTAGTCATACAGATATATTCTGTAGCATAGAGAAAGTGTTGATGTCCTCTCATCTTTTATTACCCTGGTGCATAAGCAAAATGGTGGCAGGGATACCGTGTAGAATTTATACTGGTGGAACCACGCCAGAAGTGATTTTAAAGGCAGAGGAGAAGGAAGCGATAAGGATTTTTCAAGTATTTTTCAAGTGATTCGGTTTGCGAGTGAAGAATGATGGAAAGGCATTATGGTAACCTGATACTTTTTTTTTTTTTTTTCCCCCACTGTACCCCAGCCTTGCAAAGCACGTAAGCATCTGCTTAAATTTCACTGAACTTTACCACGTGCTTCAAGCCAGGCAGCTACCTGAATGCCTTGGTGTTTCTCCTGCAGCTAGGTTCCAAACTGAAGGGACAGTAATGCCTCAGGTAATTTAGGAGGGTAGAGGATTAAAATGTTCTTGAAAAGCTATTTGCATAAAGGTCTGCAAAGGAGAGAATGAGTGCGAGAATGTGTTCAAACTGAGCAGTGAAATCTGCACAGCTTGACTTGCCTCATCCATCTGGTCGGACTACGTTATCTATGTTTAACAGATTACATTTAATCTTACCATTTCAGGGAGAGCTGTTGAGCCTCAACAGACATGGGAGAGCCGTCCTGTAAAGTTATGCAAGTGAAATGGGAGCTTAAATTTCATGCTAGTTTCTCAGGAGAGCAACAGAAGAGGTGCAGAAATACCATGTCGTCTTTCTGTCCTGACCAGGTTTGTTGGCTTGATAGGCCAGGAGATGGCGGGTGACCCTCCTGCTTTGCCACACTCCTGCTCCTTTCTGAGTTTGTGCTGGGTTCCCCAGGCTAGCATTTTCTTTCTGCTGTGTGCTTATCTAATTTCTGTCCTGGCTTTAGCTTCCTGTCATCTTGCTCACCAAGAAAAGCACATTATCAGCCTACCTGGGCAGAGAGAGTGGTGAAGCAGGGGTTAAAGCCGGCTCAGTTTCCTGCTCCTCTGCTTGCTCAGGTGTGCTGCAAAGGGTAGTAAAGAATGGCTGATTAGGAGAAACAACTTTGTGGGCAGAGCTTATGGGACTAGGCAAAATTCCAGGCTGAGAACTCTTCTTGTTTCTCTGTTTTACTTATTTTTTCATGGTAGCTGTCATTTCTTGCAGAAAAGACTTTCCTATTTTCCTATCTGCTGCTATATTTTTTCTTTTCTTGTCTTTTTTTTTTTTTTTTTTTAATCACCCCCACCCCCCCCACCCCGAGTCATTGCACAACTCAAACAGTCATTTGTGTGGCTTGCTTCCTGGAGTCTTGAATCAGTTTGTCACGTACCTTTCTTCTTTCCTCCTACATTTAATATAACTGCACTCGTTTCAAGCACTTCTGCACAGCGGAACCCCTTTCAGATGGTCCCATGGTATCTCTCTGTGATCAGGGTGAGTGAGGCACGTACTAATGGCAGAATTCGTCCTGTGCTCAGTAAGCTGTTACTCCTGTGATAATGTCAACATTTTAAATTTATTCATTTTCCTTACAGAGAGGCAGCTGGCAAATGCAGACGCATTATCTTGTAACTGAGGGGACAGAAAACCCTTGTTTGCTTTTGCTTTTTCATACATTCCGCTGCTGGCATCTGCTTAGGCCATTAAACGCCTTTCATATTTTTCGTCCTCTATAATGCATTAGAGGGGTCCTCTTTTTGTTGTTCTTTGAATATCTTTTCAATCTTGACTTGTCTATGAATATGTAGTTCACTTTTTTCCCCTTTGTCCTTCCTTCCTTCTGCCTTTAAGATTGGGTTGGTGTCTCAGGGACTTTCTTGGCCTGCCTGATGTAAAATTAAAGAGGTTACCTAAAACCACAAAATTGTGAAGCAGCGCAATTAATATGTTTTGTTTTAAAAGGGTAAAAATTCCTGGCTGACACTTTTTCAATTTTAAAATGTCCTTGTTCTCAGTCACAGGTTGTTTCTGTAATGCTTATATTTTGTTGCTCATAGTTTGCTTTTCAAATTAAAAAAAAAAAAAGAACAGAAGCTTGACCTTCTTTTTCCCTAAACTGTTTGTGTTTCAGATGCTTCCCACCCACCCCCCTCACCCACCCCCCGGTTAATTAGAAATAACAACAACCAACAAAACTATTCTTTTTCCTGAGCTCTGGCACTCCCAAAGGATCTGAGTGATGTTGCATGATGAAGCATTGCAGCACCCTTACAACCCCAGGTCCTCAGCTCCAGCATTTGCAAAGCTAAGATAAATGTCCTGATTGTCTTCAGCCAGTATGAAGAGACACATGTACACATCAGGATGGGATCGGCAAAAGCCCACATGAGGCTTCAGAGGACAGGAGGTGGCCAAAGTCAAAAGAAGGTCTCTGACGAGTGTATTAAGATCTTGCTCATCCCCTCTTTGTGAAACTACATCCCAGTGCAGGTGAACTAAAACGATGCTGTGGCTGAAGGAGGCTTTTCTACCCCTGGCACTTTCATTAGGCCAACAGGAGTTCTTGTAGCCGTGTGCTTTGCTGCTGATCCAGTGGAAAGCTAGTCTTTTTTAAAATGTATTTGTTTCTCCTCCAGGGCAGCGGCTGTAGAGATGGGCAAGCACCTCTGCTGGCACGGGGAAGATATGTCATCAGATGGCTGGGGAGAGATGGGGAGCTGCCCCTTTTGGAAATAGCAAAGCCCTTGCATGGCATCTTAGGTTGTTACGGAAACCTCATCGCTGGATAGAAGTGCTGTCTTGAAGCTGTGCTGCATAAGCACTTTGATAATACTGGTCTCTGCATCCTAGTACTTCTATGTTTAGTGGTCCTAGTAAGTCTTTCTGTACGTAACTTACTACTTTCTCTCCCTCTCTCTCTTTTTTTTTGAAAGAAGTTCAGAAGGTAGTGGGGGAAAGAGGGGAGGAGGTATTGCATAAAACCTTAGTGGTCAGAGCCATAGATTGGGAAACAGCAGACTTCGACGCTCTCCTGAGCCTGTGCAACTGTATTCTCTGAGAGAGTGCCCTAATTATCTGTTGGTAGGCTGGACTGGGCTCTGGTTCTCTTCTACATCAAGCTAGAGCATTTGTGGCAAGGACTGAATGAGAGCAGAGAGTGCGTGATCCTCTAGTTGGCACAGGAGCGTGCTCTTCTGCCCGAGTCTTTCTCCTCCAGGCCCTGATAAGGTGTTTGGTATGTACGTGCCTTAGGATAAGAGCTGTGCTACTGTGAACGGTCTTTCTGGTTAGGAACTGTGAAACTGAGGTTATTTCCTACTTTAGGCTCAGTCTTCCTCTGAAATACTGGACAAGTTACTTGAGCCGTCAGTTACTTTGGGCTTTTGCAAAATGGGTGGAGGTATTCTCTTTGCTCACCTCTTGTCTGCTTTGATGTAGATAGTCCTTGCCTTGACGTTTTATAGTCTCCTGGCATATCCAGGTACAGCGTTTAGCATAATTGGGGTCACGAGGCGCTAGACAATAGTGCTCATTATCAGAAGTCCTTGTAATACAGGTCACACATGGTATTTCAGTATTGTGCTCCTCTGAGTAGCTGTTAGAGTTAATGTTTTTGTTTGACGATGTACCATCTCTCAGTCTCTCCTCCAAAAAGAAAAATAAATCTAAATTAGACTGAAGCCTTGGCTAATCGTTCTTTCTCTATTCATCTCCGTGGCAGCAGGAAACCTAGCAGCAGGGTTTCCATTCACAGCAGACATGCGTGCCAGCTCAAATGCTTCTGTACCAAAAATGCATGTGTGGGTGTTGAAGGTAAGAATGATTGGACAGTAGTGGTTGCAGCTGTATCCTTGAGAACTCAAGGCAAGGGAGATCAATGATCTCTTTCCTGTACGCTGCGTTTTTTTATTACTCACTGAAAAAGGTACTTAACAATTGCAAATTATTCCAGAAGGGCAAAGTAAATGTTTTTTGATCGTTAAAGACTGCATCAACACTGGGTCCGTTTGTAGTGCTGGCATTGGTTCTGCACAAGGTAAGAATGGACATGTACTCTGAACCACTGCAAGGCATTTTGACCTCTACAGGACCTTTATCCTTCTGGTCTGTGTCCAGCTCTCAGGTACTGCTTCCACTTGTCACCCCTACATCTTACTTACTGCACTGCTGCCACTTCCATTTCCTCATCTCGTGCATCAGAAATGCAAGTAGCAGATGGGTGGCCTACGCAGATTTGTCCTGGTTAGTGCTTTTCTTTTCCAGTGTTGTGTTAGCCTCGGAATGACCTGTTTTGTTTGTGATGCATATCTCTCTGCTGTCGAGAAATAATTGCTCAAGTATGGCTTCGCACATATTATGCCTGTATGACCCCCACCTGGTTAAATCTGTCCCTGATGACTTACTGTAGTTGTAGGCCTCCATTTAATTCCATTTAGCTGGTCAAGAGCAATCCAGTGGGAATAATAATAATAATAGTGAAATGTATTAGTAGTGATTTCTAGTCACAGAAAGGACTGAGCAGCCTCCTATTTGCTGTTGATACCATTGAAATGGAATAATAGCACAGGTAGGTGTGCTGTTGTAAATATGATGCAAGGGCCAGTAGTCATTTAAGACTAGTTATTTAAGTCAGAATAGCTGGAGCTACTTTTTATTTATTTGCTTATGCTTATCTTTTATTATTTGTTCAACTAATCAGGTTCTGGTGTCCCAGAGTTCGTTTCCATTCTTTTCCTTGTGAGTATTCACTAGCAAGTCTACTTCGGATGTTTTTTGGTTTCGTTCGCCACACCCACCCCCCCACTCTGCCCCCGGCTTCTTCCACAGAGTGCGCCGTAACCACGCTGTGCAAAACAGTACAGACACGGTCATTTTTGCAGTGTATTGGCTAGATGGAAAGTGTAGCTCTAGGTAGGCGACTGGCTCCATATAAATGTTTTAGTTAGAGGAAGGATTTCCCTGCTAAGCAGCTAGCTGACTGGACAAGTTTTAAATGTTGTTTCATGTTACGAACAGTTGTCACTTAACAGCGTGCGAGTCTAATTGTAACTGATTAGTTGATTGTACTTGATCATTCCATGTGCTGAAAGCATCATTTTTCCAGTATATGCTTCTATGAGGAAAGATTAAATTTACCATGGCTTTGCGTTGGCACTGAACAACAAACAAACAAGAGACCAGCCCAGATGAATGTCCTTGGATCTAGGTTTGGGTCATTCTTTAGTTTTGGGGTATACTTTAATCTTTGTTGCATTTGGATTAGCTGTAAACAGATAGGTTTTATTACTGCTTTGGGTTACGCTAATATGTGAAGGCTCCAGCGAAAATCGGAACTGCTTTTGCTGGGCAGTGGGGAAGACGTGAGATGAAGGGCTGGCCCAGAAGAAAGTGTCATCTTAACAAACAAGACAAACAAAAAAAGGAGATTGCAAAGGAAGTGCAGGGAAGAGGTTTGGACTAAGAGCTTGGTGAGAGGGTACCTGTCTTGCTGTCATTTGGATGAGGAAAGTGAGCGGCAGGAGCCTGAGCCCTGTTAATGCCAGGGCTGGAACGTAGCTCATTCAGACCATGGCCAGTGGGAGGGAGAGAGACACCAAGGGAGGACATCCTGCTGCCACTGGCCCACAAGAAGTTTTTGTTGGTGGTGCCCAAGTTCAGACTTCTTAACGGAGCAGGCAGGGCAGGAACAGCCATCCTTTCCCATCTCTGTTCTATGTTGAAACTTTAGAGCTGCTTTTAGCGATTTATTAATTGTAAATGAGAGGTTAGTACCCTTTTTCCCTAGAGGCAATTTTCTTTAATACTTTTATATTTGTTCCTGAATCAAACAAAAGAAATCCAAACCAGGGCTCAGTGATTCTGATTGTTCAGTGATTTCCTAATTCCTTTCCTTATACTGAGCAAAAGCGATAAGAGAAACTTACTCCTGAGGTTTGGGTTTTTTGTTGACTGTCACTGTGTTCTTCTGAAAGAAAATGCCAACCACCTACTAAAATAATGACTTTTATGTGTTGCCAAATAAAAGAGCAGGTTTGTTTGGTAATATATGTATGCAAAAGCATGAGGATTCTGTGGTTATTTTTATAAAGCTTTTTACTAACTACAAGCATGTCTCGGAGCTTGTAAAAGCTGAATATTCCAAGAACCACTTCTTTTCATAAAGTCTTTAAAGCAACTCCAGTTATGCAAAACCTGAATGCAGATTATTACAGGCTGTTTCAACAAAGCTCTTGGGTGCATGTTCCAATCGCTTCCAGAGCATGAAGTACGTATCTCTGTACTTACGTGCTTTGAGGTGGGTGTTACCGAGTCGAGACATAAAACACAACCAGGTGAGACAAGAAGCAGTAAGTGAAGCTGCCAGAACTGTGGCAGAAGAGCAGAACAAAAAGAAGGTGGGTCTGTTAACCCCCAGTTGCTATTTGTCGCTTTCAAATTTAGAGAAGATCTACCGAAGGTGCTTTGGGGTTGGTCTTACAGTATACCTACAGAACCGTGTTTTGAGGAAAAGAAACAATAAGAGTTTTTGGTTTATAGTACGGTGTTGGCTCCTCCTATCCCAGCATCCCTTCTTACCCCGTGATGGATGTGAAAAGCATCTCTTTCAGGGGTTAGCTATTTGACACCTTGAAGGTACTTGCAACCTGATCAGTCGTGTCAAGGTCCTG
The DNA here is from genome assembly GCA_034782735.1 of Sagittarius serpentarius. Classification (NCBI taxonomy): domain Eukaryota; kingdom Metazoa; phylum Chordata; class Aves; order Accipitriformes; family Sagittariidae; genus Sagittarius; species Sagittarius serpentarius. The sequence goes on from JAVKLA010000081.1 coordinate 2,916,433, forward strand.
CTGGTAGAACTCCCATGGCTGGCTGAGGTGAGTAGGTCACCCTGACAGCCAGCCCAGGTGTGTCCGAGTGAGAACGCAGGCAGTGCCCTCAAGCGCTAGAATATTCTCCTGCGGGCTTGGGGGGCTTTGCTTTTGCAGCTGAGGGTTAGAAGGGGTTGGGTGATGTACGGTGTGTGCTGTGTCAGGGATACTGAGAAGTCGATCGGGGGAAAAAGAGACCATTACTGAGATGAGACAGGCTGCCCGTTGGACCTGAAGATAGCGTTTTGCTAAAATGGGAACTGTCCTACCCAGGCTTGCCTATTTGCCCACAGGTTTTAAATTCCAGGTGATCTGACCTTGGTCATGCAACTTTTCTTTGGCAGCTCAGACAATATAGTTGAAATATTCTTGCAAATTAATAAACAAGACGTGTATTTTGAAGTCTGAAAACTCAGTTAAACTCTTGATAGCTTAGCTGTCTGACTGTGTTGGAGCTTGTATTGAAGCATGTCCAGAGAGTTGGAACAGGGCAAGAAACCAATACGTTAATTAATCTCTGCAGTACTATTGGCCGCCTCTGCTTCCCTCCGTAGAGGTATATTAACAGTGGAAGGGCTAACGTGTCCACTCTGGCATTTTAAAAAATTAATCAAGTGCTACTGCTGATTTTAAGATCTTTATTTAAAACTTCCTAGCTTTCATTTTAAAAATATTTTTCTAGTGTCATACATTCTTAAATGAAAGGTTAATGCAAAAAAACCCACAACCAACCAACTTTTTTTCTTCCTTGGAGAAAGAGACTTCTCTTCTGACAGACAGCTGAGAATCTAATTTAACAGGTGGTGATGCACATCAAGTGGGAAAGTGATTTGTTTTCTTCTAAAAAATATTTTGTAGCAACAGAAACCCCAGAACTAAAAATATGCATGAAGTGGGTTTTTGTGACCTTGTAAATTGCCTTCTCGAGTTGAATAACAATAATTAGTCCTTTGACTCTGTCATAGTGCGTTGGCGATCTCTAACTCGGCATCCCTGGGTGCAGGTATGGTTTTACCATACTGAATTTGGAATTTGAAAATTGGAAAAGCTATAGAAATTCTGATACTGTAAAGTATTTTAAAACTATTTTTGTAGCTGCAATTTACATGATTCGTTTCTGAAAACAATCACAATCAGTAAAATTGAATTAATCTGACTTTGTAATAGTGATGATCCTGTGAAGACCTCTGTTCCCACAGCTTGGTGATTTCCAGCCTTCTTTATTTGGGCACATGTACAAATTTGCCTGCGAAGCACAACATTCCTTGAAAGGTGCATGTTTACTAAATAGGTGCATAGCAGCAATGAACTTTTTTTTTTCTTTTTCAGCTTGTGCTTACCCACTCTACTAGTTCTCAGGCCTTCACAGAACCACAGACCACAAGTTGAAAACCACTGATCTAAACTTTTAAAACTAGGCAATAAATACATCCTTATTAGCACAGGTAGCGCACAGAGTAATTCAGAGAAATTTAGTTTGGTTTGTGCTTACTGATGTTTGAATGATACTTCACTCAAATTATTTTTTTAAATATTCTCTTATTGTAATACACTGTTACTCTTATTAAGTTTTCTGGTGCAGTGGCTTCCCAAACAATTGAATTTTGGCTCCCCGACTATGAACTTCCATCAAACGTAGCAACTACAGCTTTCAACTTTGTAGAATCAATCACAGTAAACCATTTAGTTATGTCAGGTTTTCATTTTGTGGTCAAGGATTAAATACAGTCCATTTAGCATTTGTTTATTTATGAGGTATGCTTTAAGCTGACCTTGTAGGTCTTTTCTATCTTCACGTTGTATGGTCCTTGAGACTGACTTCAGAAATCTTGTTTTATATAGTACAGGTGGACATAATGTAATCAGTAAGGTGTTGACAAAGCTGATTTAAAACATGGGAAATTAAATCCTCTTTCAGGTCAGCACTGACAGCCTTCAGTTCCCATCTCATGTTTCATTTTTCCTGAGGCTCTTGAGCTATCTCTGCTTTCCATATTGCATGATTATTTTCTTCCTTTCCACTATATTAGTTTTAATTTCATGGACACAGACTTTACTTGGAAAATTGGGTTGGGGGAGGGTATATGCGTTTTGGTTTTTTTCCATCTCTCTCATGACATTTCCCTTTTTTGGGGGGAGGGGTGTGTGAAGATGTATCAGTATTTCTCACTTGATTCCAACCTCTTGCCCAAGCGTTTATAAGCTTTAGCTGAAATTGCAGCTCTTGTATCCTAGTTTTTCTGCCTTTCCTCGTGGTGATAAGGGGCAACCCATATGATGTGAAGAGTTGTCTTAGTTCCACTGTTGTATATGGTGTGGTGACATCCACAGTTCTTTACGTGTTTTTTTTTTTTCTTTGTAGCTTTGTGACTTCTCATCTGGATCAAGTTATTTTTAAACCCTGTAAACCAGAGTTTTCAAGGTATCTCTCTGTCGATTCACTGTTGGCTTACCTTTCTGTGCTGTGATTGAGAGTTATGGGATTGAATCCTGGAAACTCTCTACTTGATTCCATCGGGAGCCTGCATCCAGGCTGTTATGCTATGCCTTGAAGGGTTAGTATGCTCAGCATTAGTTTGAGTTTTCTGCACTGTGGCTTACCAGTCGTGAAGTCCTGAAGCCTAAAGTAAACCCAAATCTCATTTGTCTACAAAATACCTTGTTCATTCTTGTGATGGTGCCCAGCAGCACTGCTTCATGCTACTGGCTCTTGGACTTGCAGTACTGCGTCGCAGTTCTGTTTTGGTTGCTATCCGCCATCTCTGCTCTTCTCCTCTTTCTTGAGCAGTACCTGTTAACAGTGTCAAACTGAAGAGTGCTTACTGAAGACAAATACGGTTGCTAGGAGCGAGGAAGATGAGCCAAGTGGATGTACAGTTCCCTGCGCATTGCATTTGCAAGCAATGCAAAGCTTGATCCCGTAGTTCCTTTTTAGTGCCCTGGTAAAGACTGTGTTATTTTGGCCTTTTGTGCAAATTAGTGGAGTGGAATAAATACCAGTTTTTATCAGATAGTGTTTGAAGCTCACGGGTTTTCAGTATAGATTTGTGTCAGCACAGGCCTTATTGAAATTTGGGTTTTTTTGGATGGAATTTATATCTCAGAAAACATCACTTTCTGTGGAGCTCTGAATCTTCTTGAATCGTTGGTTCTGCAGGGCAGAGTTGTGCTTTTACATTGGCTGAGAAATCTCCAGGCACAGCAGTGCTATATAAATAATAAATAAACTAATAAATCAGTTGTCATCGGCTCTCACCTCTTAAATTGAGGTCAGAAAGAAAAGTCATGTGAGAGAGAAGCAGCAAGGAAGGCTGAAATACCTGATGTCCCCATGGGGGAGCACAACCTAAAGATCATGCTTGGCATTTAATTTAAAAAATATATAGCCAGTCCAAAGTGAGTATCTGTCAAGCAGACAACTAACTATTTGATACGAGGAGTCTGACACTCAAAATGCTTCATGCTTCCATGCTAGCACATGGCTTTCGAACTATCAGGCACCTCTGAAAGTAATTTGTCAACACCCTCATGTGCTCCCAGAGGAGAGCTATTAATCCGCGTGTCATCAGCATCTAGATGACATCAAAGTCCATGACAGTTCTGGTACTGCTACCGCTGTGGCCTGCCAGTGGGACATGGTACGTGCTAAAGAACCAAAAGAAGGGGAACAAACATTTTTGTAGGAATCCCACAGTATTTCAAAAGTTTCTGTCCTTTCTCCTCCCCTGTTTAATTTAAGGCGCTCTTTCCACAAACCCCCTTGTTATGCTTCTTTCTCTATTGTGCAAACAGAAGTGTGGAAACACATCAAATTTGTGGATGCGGGACTCTTGTCAAAACCATTGGGAAAGTTATTGTCTAGTGGAAGTAATATTTAATATTTACAATATTATAAACAAACAGTAACTGTGGAGTTTATGGACATCAAGCTGAATATAAATTTATGCATCCTATAAAGAACTTGTGCTTACCCGTTCTAGGTCCTTTCTGCCTTGTGAGGCATTGCAAGATGCTCCTTAGTGTGCGCAGGTAGGACTGAATGCTCAGTAATGCGGGACCGTAGGGGAGCCCCGTCAGGAGAACAGCACCAAAATGTTTTAATTCCTGATGAGCAGATAGGGAAATACCATAAATGATGGGACCAGCAAATTGGGTTTGAGAGCGTGGAAAAGGGCATATTAGGTGTTTTCTTGATACAATTGTATCATGTGCAAATGTACAAGCTCTGACTTGAAATTCATCAACCTGACCTACCAGAGAACTTTAAAGAATGGGTGTGAATGTGGGCTGTGCCTTTTGTGAAATGTCCTGTAAACATTTGTTCCAGTACATTTGGTTCTCAATTTACAATGAAGAAGGATTCATTCATCTGAAGAGAGATTGCTTAATGGCCTCCATACAGCCAGAACTTTTGTTAATATAATGGTGTCAGATTTCATTTGAAGGGCATTCAGAGCCGCTAAGCAGTTGAAGAAGTGGCATTTTAAATAAAATTGTGTTTCTGTTCTTATGGCTAGTATTAAACTTTGTAGTGAATTTTCAGTCATTTACAACTCCCATGAAACAGCCAAATGTAGGCTTTATAGAACAGAGCAGCTTCTTTAATTTGTTTGGCCTTTAATGTTTGCAAAATATATGTGTCAGTGTTTTGTGTAAGTGCTAGTGGGACTCTAGGTATTTTCCCCTTCCGTGAAAAAGAATCCATGGCAGAAACAAGATAATTAGTCTTGTTACAGCTTGACATGTGTGGTGAATCAGACTTATGTATGTCGTGCTATTTATTTGCTCTATAAATGAAAATTATGACAAATATACATAATACACATGCATATAAAAATGTGTGCATATGATTATACCTATATATATTCCAGGCTTCTCTTGGGCTGAGGCCAGGAAAACTTGCCATGTCTGACTGCTAGGAAATCTCCTTCCCCCAGCTGTGTGGCTCAAAGGCTTTTTATGCCCAGAGGCCATTTTCTTTGATGATCCTCTCAGTGACTGCAACCGGCACGGCTCTTTCCCAGTTGCACTGTCATTGGTTTCTCATTTGGGGGCTCGTAATGGGGCTCCTAACAAAATACAGGGCTGCATCTCTGAAAATCAATTGCTGAGTTCCTATAGAAAGTCCAGAAGATGAGTTGAGGGTGTATGAAGAAATAAGGCTTAGAAGTGGTGTTGCAGATGGATGCCAGTCCTATGAGTCCTTTCAAGGCACCTTTCCCAGGGACCCTGAGCTTCGGTTTGATTTTCCCTGTCATCCTTGAGGATGCAGAGTTTCTGTGAAGTCTGTTGAAATAGCGTAACAGGAACGTCTCAAGGAGCTGCTTTCCTTCTTCCTCTTGCCCCTTTCTGGCCCTGTTCCTGCCCATGTTCCTGTGCTCCTAACTCACAAGGTTTTTTTCCTTCATCCGGATCAGGGGCAGGGAGGAAGAAGCCACTAGACTTAATATATAAGGGACTAATGTTACCTGTGGCATCTTCAGCCTTCCTTGGTCTCTTGTCTCAGATGGCATGGAATTAAATAGTTACTGTTAAAGATTAATAAGGTTCATAGATGGTTATCAAGTATTTATAATTGTGTTGGAGAGAAAATCTTCAGTATAATTTCCAGTATTTTTGTGGTACTGTGACGAAGTATTTCATTTCCATCAGTAGTAGAATAATCCATTAAACAAGTCTGGCAAGTGCGTAAAGTATTGACTGTTTTAAATATGCAATGGTACACTCAGAGCTTTTCTTCTTTCCAGTGAAAGTCCAGAACACCTTTCATAGGAAGAATAATAGGACTCTTTCAGGATCTCAGTGGGAAAGTTTGGGAAGAGTTTATCATGGAGTTTTATAGGCATAATCAGATTAAGCAAATCATGTGAGTAAGTAGATGGGAGTCTAGTAAAAAGGACCGGGTACTATGACATCCGTGTTTGTCCACTGTGAGGGTAGAGACCTGGAACATGGGCCTGATTCCCAAGGTTATCTTAAAGTGGAACGTACTCTTTTCTGCACTCAGCCTTACCGCAGGCAGCACTGGTATTTGAAGCATCTTCCCAGGAGTAACTGAAATAACGTTCACCGTAACCAGGCTAGACACAGAGTTTGTGTAATACATACGGCGTGTTTGTGTACATCTGTTTTATAATCTTAATTACCGATCTTTGCCCTCTCCTGTTTTGTAGCTTCTGTGTGGTAAATTTTCTAGAAAGTAATGCTTGCCTTACATTGAACCTAAATGGCCTGTCAGGGACTCTGTGTGAATGCAGGCCAGTAGTTTGGAAGAGAGCATAGTCAAATCTTCTTAATGTTACTTACCTATGGCAGGAGGAGTTGTGTCGCTGGGCAGGCCTGTGTTACTGGCAACGTTTTAGACATTCAGAAAATTTGCTTCTCGAAAGGAAACCGCATATCTGATGAGAAATCCAGGAGGAATTGCGATAAGCCTGAGAAGTTGTGTAGTAAATTCATTTGTAATCCAAAGTGCTGATAAAGATGTAAACTCAGTCTCATTATTTTCAAGTCTTTAAACTGAGAAAGCGTGCATTTTGATAAGCTGTTTGTTTTAGCCGTGGTGTAGAAAGGTGGGTCTTGATCGTGTTACCCTTCCTTTCATTCCATCGCCCGATGGAATTAGATTAGGCTAAATGCTGCCCAATGGCATTAGACTAAAGCTGCTGTAGGATGATTTGTTTAGAGTCTTCTTGTACAACTGTGGTATTGCCAAACCCAAACGTCTAGAAATCCTGAGGAAAGCCTTATTGAGCCTTTTTCAAAATCATGAGATTGATTAAAAAAAATACAGATTTTTTTTAGTTTATCTCTTGGTTTTGAGTTGCACGTTCTGGTTCTCTCTGCAACCAGCACGTTTCAACTTTTACTTTCAGTTAAAATAAGCGGCAGACTTCGCGTGTGGTGGAGCTGGGGTTGTGAGAAACAGGCCAAATCTTCTCATTCTTGATGTGCAACGAAGGAGAAATGAAAGAGCTGCCTCTCTGAGCAACAAATTTTCAGGTTTACAGAAATGAAATTCTTTTGAACGCATATGTTGCAAAGGTGTGAGTCTCCCATCTAAGCTGGCATTAGATTTTAGATCTACATTCTAAATCATGGTATTTTCATGTAGGTTTTTTTCAGATATATACAGCTTTCACCATGTTAGGTGTATTTTTTTCTTGCCTCATTAGGGACGGCCCACTTTCTGTTGATGTTTGCAGTGGGAATGGCACATGAAACCAGTTAGTAGCGTTAGCCTGGGACTTTATGACTTTTGGTTTTGAGGCCCATATTCTCTGGGATGTGTTTTTTATTGGAACAGAAAAGTGACCAGAAAACTAGGTATAAAATTATATGGGATATAATTTTGTAAGCCAGCCATGCTATTACTGTGAGTGTTAATTACTTCATTCTTAACCCTCATGTAGAGTACAAAGGAGAGTTAAATGCTTTGGCCCAGCCGCTTACGTCGTCGTGTCAAACAGCATGTCGGGGTTTCAAAACTTCAAATCTTGGATCTGAAGCGAAGGAGTTCTTTTAAATGGCTTTCAGCATGCTTGTTTTAGTCAAACGGTACATAAATCAGCAGTTAACATTTAGCGAAACCCGCCCTGCTTTTCTATCCGTGTATATGCACTGTTGATTATCAAAATGCTTATCCTAAATAAATAAATGGTGATCTATTAATAAAATAAAAGCCTGCCTGAATCTCATATTTAATGAAACCAGAATGGATAATACTAGACTTTCAACAGGCCTTTGGTACTTCAGGTCTCCTCCATAATCCCTGCAAAGGCACATTTATACGGCCTGCAAGTGCAATATATAACAGCTCTCTGGCTGTAACAGCAGAGCTGTCAGAAGGATAGGCTGAGAAGCTTTTAGGAGTACTTATTACATTTTGATTTTGAGCCTCTGATCTCTCTGCAGCCTTGAAATATACTTCACAGGGTATTTGAAACATGGCTCCTTATCTGAAGAAAAGTTTATCTTGATAAAATGAGACTGATTTGAGCGCATCCCTGCGGAGTTGGGGCGGTTGAAGGTGCTCAGCCTTCGGATAGGATCACTAAGAACTATGAGAGCTGACGGCTCAGGCCTTGGGATGTGAATTCAGGCTAAGATACGGAAAATGCTATCTCTATTTTAGGCAAAACATGCAGTGACAACTAAGGAATCAAAGGTATTTCTTCTTGTAAGGCTAATGTTGTTTGCCTGGGCAATAGAAGCAATTTTTTTGAAATGGACTGAAAATTACTCCTTTGCATTTTTCTGTGTTTTAAGACTTGCAAATTGTGCAGTGATTAAACAAAATTATCCATTGATTGGTTAGGAAGTGCAGATTTCTCTCCACGAGATTTACACTCTTGTCCTGCTTGTATAATGAGGAAGAAAGAGAATCTTAGAAGTCTGTAAGATTTCTGGGTTTACAAAAGCATTTATGCTGTCATATAAGCCACGTAACTGAGCACCATAACAGACTGTATATAAGGTTACCTAGAAATTGTCACTGAGTATTGAATATCTCTGTCCTTTCCAGAATGATGAAGTCCTCTGTACATACAGAAGAAGATGACTTTGTGCCAGAGCTTCAGAGAAGCATCCATCCCAGAGAGAGGCCAGACTGGGAGGAGACTCTCAGCGCTATGGTAAGACACCTTGTTGCCTTTTCTGTATGCGTTATTTTTGGTTCTGAACCAAAATACTCTTATATTCTAGTTATGCATTGATTTATATTCCCTGACTTTCAGATTTTTAAATGGATTGCATAGTACTTTCAACAAGACCAAAATACTTTCCTTCCTCTGGCAGTTTGTCAAGGAGGGAGAGAAGGAGCATGCATAAGGCTTCTGCCCTATTAATGTGTGCCCCAGAGCGGGTCTGGTAACGAATTAAAAGGTCCATAATGTCACAACGATTTTCAGTCTGCATTAACTTCTTTTTCAGCAAGACTTTTGAGCATGAAGGGAACTTCTTGTAAAAACATGCTCTTTGAAGCATGCAGCATTGTGGAAGAATAAGATTTTAGTAAAATACTGGCTAAGTCTACAGAAATAAAACCTCAGCCTGAAAGCTAACCTACCATCAGAGGGAACAGAATCGCAGAAAAGCAACCGCAAAGGTGCTGATCTCATGCTTATAGAAGGCACGACAAGTGGGCAGTGGGCCACAGACAACTGTATTACGGTGATATATTTGTTTTCTTTTTAAACGAGCGAGTAAAGTACCGGCAGTTCCACTTTCCCAACTCCCTCTAGCATTTGCTGAGCTTGGAAGGTCAGATGTTATTTTATTAGCAGCCAAATAGGGCAATCTGATTAGGTGGTTTTGTGAAGTTATCTTACCTCACAGAAGCTTGACCTGCCTTTTTTCAGTACAGGAGCGTCTGGAAGTTGTGTCTTGCCTGTTACTTTCAGATTTTCTAAATTGCCTCATTAGCATACTAAGCTGAAGAGGAAATTGCCTTCTGCAACGGAGCTTGGATAGGGGGAAGGTCTGAATGTTCCAGGACAGCTGTGGTGCTCTTGAGGGGTGGGCAGTCCAGCAGCATGGCTAAGGTTACGTACTGTGATGTGGCACTAGTGACAGTTTTTCCCTCTCGTTGGATCATGTGGCAGTGGCACATTCCAGCAGTGGCTGGAAAAGCCATATGTTCTCTGCTTCTGGACTGCCAGCAGTGCAGCAGCAGCATGAGGGATGGGTGAGATTTAGCCGTACTGCAGGACGGTCAGATTCATCTGATGTATGGGGCTGAGGGGTGTTCTTCCCAGTGGATTATTTGAAGTTTAAAGCACCATTAATATCTGGCTGGGTCATGTGAAATAGATTTTGGATTAGCTGGTTTTTATACAAGGTTCAGAAAATGTATGGGTAATAAAATCCCTATGAGCCAGGTATTCATTTTAATTTTAAACAGAGGAGTAAAGGTAAATACTAGGTTTTAGTCTTTTAAAAGCATCATCAAACTCCATATAATACAATGATAATATTTTGTTCTAAACTTTATTTTCAAGCCAAAAAAACCAACCCAAAACATAGGGTTAACCAGCGTTTTTGTCTGCTGGTATTTTCTGTGCTTGTTGCTCTGCTTGACTCCTTGCTTATCCACTGCTAATTTTGACTTTTTGCAATTGTCAGTTCCTAAGTATGTTTTTTCACGTACGCGGATATTTTTTCCTTCTCTCCACCTTGGCCAGCAGTTCACAGTGGTGCTGCCTGTTTGAGAGCACTGTCTGTTCTAATGAGCGTTACTCAGCCAGCAGTGCGTGCGCCCGGCCTCAGCGCATGGTGCTTCTTAACACCCTAGAGCCAGGAGTCGTGTGTGAATCACGGTGTGACACTGTGCTGTCTGTAACCTCAAGGTGTGTCTCAGGAATGCGAGTCTGTAATTCAGTGTCTCCACCTGTAACACAAGTTAGCTGGCATACCTCATTTGTTACTGTTTTTTTAACGCTGTTGATTTACAATGAGGGAAAGGTTCACCTGTTCTGGCTCGATACTCTCCCTGTTCCCATCAAGGCTGTTGTGCTCGTGGGCATTGTTCAGTGTTCAGCTCTATACTGCAACGTACATGTATGCATAATGTTCCTCTCACTGTGCTAACTATTGGGTTTATGTGGCAAGGTCTTGGTAGCGGAGGGGAGGAGGGGGCTACAGGGGTGGCTTCTTTAAAAGCTGCGAGAAGCTTCCCCTGTGTCCGATATAGCCAACGCCAGCCGGCTTTAAGACGGACACGCCGCTGGCCAAGGCTGAGCCA